>PVLC010010057.1:0-51840 GCA_004027655.1 Graphiurus murinus
TCCTCCTCCTTCTCCTCCTCCTCTTCTTTGAGGTGCTGGGGATTGAACCCAAAGCCTTGCCTGTGGAGACAAGCACTGAACTACTGAGCTACACCCCAACCACACTTTTCTCTTCCTTTCTACCAAGGACTTGCCAGTCCTCCACCCTACGCTTCTTGAGGCAGCTGCTTCTGTGTCCAGTCTGGGTGCTCAGCACATTTGCAAATAACCTCTTTGATTTGTTTTTCTTCTTTCATTACCCAAGAAGTGGGCGTTGGTTTATCCCCCTCCCTCAAACAAGGAATACTGGTAAACAAATGAAGAAAAACATTAAACATTTTGGAATGAAATTTTCCTTGTATTAATGGAAAAGTCCCAGATAAATGCAAAACAGCTGGTAAATTAAAACTCATTTAAGCATGGTTTGGGAAAGAAGAAAATTTTGTGAACAACAGATTTTTCTTCCTAATTGCTTGTGTTGGCTTGCTTGTTTTGATTCTTGCATTCCCAGAGTGGAGCCTACAAACCTGCTGGTGGCAGGAAGAAACCCGTCTGGTCTTTGAAACTTGCTTCAGATAATCCAAGAGGGGTGGTCTTACAAACATCATTCAGTATTTATTTCCTAGGATGCTGAATAATGTTAAGGGCAGTTAAAAGATGGACTCAGAGCCGGACGTGGTGGCCCACACTTGTAATCCCAGCATTTGGGAGACTGAGACTGGAGGATCCGGGTTCGTGGCCAGCCTCAGCTACCTAGTGAGGCACTCCGCAAGTTAGTGAGACCCTGTTTCAAAATAAAGAATTAAAAATAGGTCTGGGGGTATAGCTCGGAGGTAGAATGCCCCTGAGTTCAATCCCCAGTACTGAAAAAAAAAAGGAAAAGATGGACTTGGCTTTGTGCCTTCTCTTGTAGGTCCTTCCATAGTGACGCCCCCCAAGGACATCTGGAATGTCACTGGAGCCCAGGTGTACTTGAGCTGCGAGGTCATCGGAATCCCCACCCCTATCCTCATCTGGAACAAGGTCAGTGGCACAAATTTCAGGATGACATCCTAGACAAAGAGCTTCCCTTGCACTGCACACGGGTGGTAATAACATGGAACCTCAGCCTAGCCGGTTGCCTGCTGCTGCCCAGAGGTGCGGCCTCAGGGCACTCGCAGACTCCTCCCTGGGTCTAGGGCATGTTTTTACTGACCTCTAAGATAGCCCAGATCTGCTGTGGTAGGCTGTGCGTTTTACAGGGATCCTGAGAAACTGGAAGAACAATAACACTGAACACCCAAACCCACCTGGTACGTGGCGGGGGTGGGGGCGTGTGTGTATATGAGGGTGTGCATGTGTATGCACGTGATTGCATGTGGCTGTGTGTGCACATGTGGGGGGGGGATGCACGAGTTTATGGCCCCCAGGGAGACAGTGCAGTATAATGGTTAAGAGTGTGATTTCACATTTCACAACCGGGCGTGGTGGCGCACGCTTGTAATCCCAGCATTCGGGAGGCTGAGACCGGAGGATCCGGGTTCGCGGCCAGCCTCAGCTACCTAGTGAGGCACTCCACAACTTAGTGAGACTCTGTTTCAAAATGAAGAATAAAAAAATAGGGCTGGGGGTATAGCTCGGAGGTAGAATTTCCCTGAGTTCAATCCCCAGTACCGCAAAAAAAAAAAAAGAGTATGAGTTCAAGCAGGGCACAGTGACACACACCTAATCCCAGTACTTGGGAGGCTGAGACAGAAGGATCGAAGGTTTAAGAACAGCCTCGGCAATATAGGAAGACTCTGTTTCAAACCCAAAAAAAATTTTTTTAAGGGGCTGGGGGCTGGGCGTGGTGGTTCATGCTTGTAATCCCAGTACTTGGGAGGCTGAGACAGGAGGTTGGCGGCCAACCTCAGCTACTTAGTGAGGCCCTCTACAACTTAGTAAGACCCTATTTCAAAATTAAAAAATAAAAATAGGGCTGGGGGTATAGCTCAGAGTAGAATGCCCCTAGATTCGATCTCCAATACTGCAAAAGGGGGGGTGTAGCTTAGAAATAGAATGCTCCTGAGGTCAGTCTCCACTAACACACACACACACACACACACACACACACACACACACACACACACACGAAAATAATGGGGGGGGTGCTGAGGGTGTGGAGGTTAGAATGCCCCTGGGTTCAACCCCTCAATATAAAAAAATAAAAGAATGTGAGTTCAGCAGACATAGTGGCACATGCCTATATTCCCAGTACTTGGATGGCTGAAATAGGAGGATCACAGATTCAAGGCCAGTACAGAATAACTTAACAAGAACTTGTCTCAAAATAAAAAGAGCTGGGGGTATTTCTCAGAAGTAGAGCACCCCTGAGCCCAATCCTCAGTACTAGGGGAAAAAAATTTCTAACCAAGCCCAATGGCACACACCTATAAACCCAGTACTTAGGAGGCTGAGACAGGAGGATCACAAGTTCAAGGCCAGCTCAGCAATTTAGCAAAACCCTGTTTCAAAATTAAGAAATAAATAAAATAAAAAGTAAAGAGGGCTGGGGGTGTAGCTCAGAGGTGGAATGTCCCTGGGTTCAATACCCAGTATGAAAAGGAAAGAAAGAAAAGGGAAGGAAAAGGGAGAGAGGGAGGGAGGAAGGGAGGGTGTGAGCTCCCCTCTTTCTGCCTAAAAATGTTTTCCCCAACTACTTTGCCATGGCATCAGTCTCCTGTCTCGAGACTGAAGCCCTCAACGTCTGGCTGATCCTTTGGGTCCTGTCTGCAGAGACCTGCTCGTGTTCCACAGGGAGGAGGTGGGAGGCCTGGCTGAGAAGCTAAAGGAGGTTAGTACTGTAGCCTTCTCCTGTGAGCACGGATTACTTTTATCACTTCCCTACATGCTGGAAATAGGATTTGTGAGTTTAAGGGCAATGGGAGAGGAATGGGAGGAGCAAGGTGGGATCTATCCCCCTAGGTACAAAGGCTGTGGGGCCCTAAGTTAGGGCCAGAGTAGGCCACTCCAGAACAGAGCAGTGAAATGGAACAAGGAGAGGAATACCCAAGGAAAATTCAGTCTCTTCTCTGAATTTTGCTGAATGCTGGCCCCAAGTGGAAAAGCATGATATTCTTTTAATAAGTCAGCTGTGAAATGACTTTCCAAATGGAAAAATAAAGAATGTGAGTTCCTCAGCCAGGTTGGCTGGGTTCTTTGTAAGCCAGGATTTCTCAGCCTCAGCACCACTGCTAATCGCTCCCCGCTGTGGGAGTTGCCTGTGCTTCAGAGGATGGTTAGCAGTGTGCCTGGCGGCTCCCCACCAGACACCGTAGCACCCACCTTCCGCCCTCCCCTGTCCCATTGGGACAATTAGAAATGTCTACAGACACTTGGCCAGGTCATGGTGGTACATGGCTGTAACCCCAGTACTTGGGAGGCTGAGACAGGAGGATCACAGGTTCAAGAACAGCTTCAGCAAGTAATGAGACTCTCATCAACCTAGTGAGACACTGTTTCACAAATAAAAATAAAATAGGGCTAGGGGTGTAGCTCAGAGATAAAATGCTCCTGGGCTCAATCCCCAGTGTCTACAGACTTTGCCAAATGTTCCCAGATTGAAAACCAGTGTTGTGGGCTGGGGATGTAGCTCAGTGGTTGAGCACTGACCTAGCAAGCACAACGCCCTGGGTTCAATCCCCAGTACTGCAAAAAAAAAAAAAAAGAGGAAAGCCTCAGTTCCCTCCTCTTTATGACACAAGTAACATACAGTTGTAAAGATTAAATAAATTAAGGCAGGTAAAATCTTTCCTCATTACCCGACATACAGAACTGAGTAAATAATGGCTACTATTTCTGGGCATTTTTCCTTCCAAGTGGCATGGTGTGTGTGTGTGTGTGTGTGTGTGTGTGTGTGTGTGTGTGTGTGTGTGTACATGTGTGTGTTAGTTACTGGGGATTGAAACCAGGGGCTTTCTACCTCTTGGCTACACCCCCAGCCCTATTTTATTTTTTATTTTGAAACAGGGCCTCCCTAAGTTGCTGAGGCTGGCCACAAACCTGTGATCCTCCTGTCTCAGCTTCCCAAGTACAGTAATTACAGATGTGTGCCACCACACCCAGCATCAAATGGCATAGTCTTTTGTAATTAGCTTCACATTTGAAGGACAGCATAATCTCAGTGTGTTGGCAGAAGGAAAAAGAAAACACCCGTTTGCCAGATCAATTCATACTTCACAATTTACAGTACATTTACATATTTTGTCTTTTATACATTTTTGACCCTTTAACCGCATAACTATCCTATATAGTTTTTTTTTTTTTTCTCTCAGTACTGGGGATTGAACTCAGGGGCATTCTACCTCTGAGCTATACCCCCAGCCCTATTTTTTTATTCTTTATTTTGAAACAGGGTCTCACTAAGTTGCGGAGTGCCTCACTAAGTAGCTGAGGCTGGCCAAGAACCCCAATCCTCCAGTCTCAGCTTCCCAAATGCTGGGATCACAAGCGTGCGCCACCACGCCCAGCTGTAACTATCCTATATAGAAAAAAAAAAAATCAAACTTGTGCTACCAAAAAGGAATTTAGTTTAAGTTGAAAGATAAAACCAGACATCCCTTTTTAGCACACAAATACCAACAGGACTAGAACTCCTGATCTTTGTTCTCAAAATATTGGCCTCATTTTCTTTGGCTTCAGAAAACTTCCTCTATGTGGGCAATATTGTCATTGGCCACTCCAGTCTCACATTAGCACAGATTAAAGAACCCAGAGGAAGGCCTGACTGACTGGGTGGCACGCACCTGTAATCCCCAATACTCTGGAGGATGAGGAGGATTATGCATTCCAAGCCAAGTCAGCAAGACCCTACTTCAAAACAAAACAAAACAATTTTTTTTTTTTTTTTTTTTTGGTGGTACTGGGGATTGGAGGGCATTCTACCTCTGAGCTACACACTCAGCCCTATTTTAGTTTTTATTTGGGAACAGGGTCTCACTAAGTCGTCAAGGGCCTCAGTAAGGTGCTGAGGCTGACCTTGAGCCTGCAATCTTCCTAACTCATACATACATACATAATACATACATACATACATACATACATACATACATACATACTAAAAAATGTTGGGAAAGCCAGGTGCAGTGGCATATACCTGTAATCCAGTACTTGGGAGGCTGAGACAGAAAGATTGCAGTTTCGAGGCCAGCATCAACGATTTAGCGAGACCTCAGTAGCTTAGTGAGACCCTGTTTCAAAGTAAAAAAGGGATGGGGGTATAGATCAAAGGTAGAATGCTTCTATGTTCAATTCTCCCCCCCCCCAAAATAAAAACAGGGATGTAGCTCAATGATAGAGTGCTTGCCTAGCATGCTTTAGGCCCTGGGTTCAATCCCCAGCACCACGAAAAACACAAAAGACCCCAGAGGAAAGAAAGGGCTTCTCCTTTTGCATCTTGAAAATCCTTCACAAGGACTCTGAACAGGTCTCATCACCTGTCGACCTCTGGCGCCCCCGTGTGGCTACAGAGATGCAGCCACTGAGAAACCATCTGGTTTGAGTTGTCTGGAT
Organism: Graphiurus murinus; assembly: GCA_004027655.1. NCBI lineage: Eukaryota > Metazoa > Chordata > Mammalia > Rodentia > Gliridae > Graphiurus > Graphiurus murinus. The sequence goes on from PVLC010010057.1 coordinate 5,509, forward strand.
ATAGATACCAGAAAATGCCTGAGGCTGGGGGTGAGCAGAGACACCGGCTAGGCTTTCTTTTTCCTGAGGAACTGAAAATTGAACCCAGGGGTGTTCTACCGCTGAGCCACACTCTCAACCCTATTTTTTATTCTTTATTTTGAAACAGGGTCTCACTAAGTTGTGGAGGGCCTCACTAAGTAGCTGAGGCTGGCCGAGAACCTTTGATCTTCCTGTCCCAGCCTCCCAAGTACTGGGATGACGAGGGTGCACCATCACACCCGACTTAGAGCACCAGCTTTCAAAGTGCAGACTGTTATCCTCAGTGAGCCTGGAATTGGCATAGGGATCACAACCAGTGTGTTCATTCAAAAAAAAAAAGTGAAGCAGAACAGGAAAATATGTTAAGGCATCACTTTTATCATTTATCAAGATGTTATTTCATAAAACTTTTATAAATCTCAGATCACAGTGGAAAACGTACTTCTTGGTAGCTGGACACCGTGAAACACACCTGTATTCCCTAGTACTTCGGAGGTTGAGACAGGAGGATCGCAGGTTCGAGACCAGTCTCAGCAACTTAGCAAGACCCTTAGCCACTTAGCAAGACCCTGGTTCAAAAACAAGGGAGGTTGATGGGGTGGGGGGTATAGCTCACAGGTAGAATGCCCCTGGGTTCATCCCCAGTACCCCCGCCCCATATACTTCTTCCTCGGGGCCATAGCAAAACACTTGAAAAGTTACTGACTTAGATAATCAAATGGACCATTTGGTTTCTCTCTGCTCACCTGTAACCAGACTGTTAAGAATACAAATATATTTAAGATCATATATCGTTTCAAATCCAGTTTAAGTACAGAACTCTCTTTTGGAGAGAAGTGAGTGTTAGAATACTTACTTGTTAAATGAGAACTTGAGACTCAGAGAAGGCAGCAGCATTGCTTCTTACTCAAGGATTCTTAGCAACAGAAAAACCAAGGGCATCCACAAACCTTCTAGCCAAGACATAGAAGATTGCAGCAGCACACGCCTATTGTGGTTGGCACGCCTTGTGAGTGGTCTGTATTTTTCTGGTAGTTACTATTATGTGGGTATTTTTTTTTTCAAAACTGGGGACTGAACCCAGGGGCATTCTACCTTTGAGCTGTACCCCCAGTCCATTTTGTGTGTGTGTGTGTGTGTGTGTGTGTGTGTGTGTGTGTGTGTGGCATTAGGGATTGAACCCAGGGGCATTCCACCTCAGAGCTACACCCCCAGCCCTATTTTTTTATTCTTTATTTTGAAACAGGGTCTCACTAAGTTGCGGAGTGCCTCACTAGGTAGCTGAGGCTGGCCTTGAACCCGGATCCTCCGGTCTCAGCCTCCCAAATGCTGGGATTACAGGCATGCGCTACCACGCCCAGCTCCCCCCGGCCCATTTTATTTTTTATTTTGAAACAGCATCTCACTAAATTGCTGAGGGTTTTGTCAAGTTGCTGTGGCTGGCTGTGAACCTGCAATCCTGTCTCAGCTTCCCAAATAGTGGGATTACACACGTGTGCCACCATGCCAGGCTTCATGGAGACATTAACTAGCCCAAACCTTTTCAGCAAACCCCCAGCCTCAGAGAACTCCACCAGCAATATCTTGAAATGGGGACATGAACTGAAATAGCTATATTTAACTTAACCTTTACATCTGAGATGATGCTTAAAGGGAAGACAAAACACTTAGTTCTTCCAGACTTGGATATTTCTTTTTTTTTTTCTTTTTTCTTTTTCTTTTTTTTTTTTTTTTTTTTTTTTTTTTTTTTTTTTTTTTTTTTTTTTTTTTTTTTTTTTTTTTTTTTTTTTTTTTTTTTTTTTTTTTTTGGTACTGGGAATTGAACCCAAGGGCATTCTATCTTCGAGCTATACCCCCAGCCCTATTTTTTATTCTTTATTTTGAAACAGGATCTCACTAAGTTGAAGAGAGCCTCACTAAGTAGCTGAGGCTGGCCTCAAATCCGATCCAAATACTGAGATTACAAGCATATGCCACCACGCCTGGCTAGACTTGGATATTTCTGAGATCAAGAGATTCTCCATTTATTTATTTTCCTGTCTGAACATTTCTTCAGATGATGGCTTTCATGGCCTCTAAGAATATTTTTTTCAAAGTAAATATAGTGGTGATAATAATAATAAAGAAAAATATCCAAAGATGTATAAAGAAATAATTCATAATCCCTCTGTCCTCTCCACTCCCTGAAATAACAAGGTGGAATTCCCTGGTGTATATCTCTCTGTACCCTTTTTCATGCCCAAACATACACAAACAGCCCTGGAATAAGCACTGAGGTGGGATACAGTGTGCTAGTGGATTCATATGAAATTTGCTTTTTTAAATAAATTCTTCATGGACAACCCTCTGGGTATTCTAAGTAGCTATAATATTCCAAGTATGGATGTACTCTAATTTATTGAACCACTCCCGTATTGTTTCTGTTGTTTTCAACACCTTAAACAATGCTACCTTAAATGTATGACTACATATATCCTATGCAGTAGTGCTTCTATTTTCTTTGGAATAGATTCCCCAAGTTACAAGACTAGGTCAGAATACTTGGTTTAGTTTTGACGCACATTGTCAGATTACTTTCTATAATTATTTTATTAATGTGTGTGTGTCATGGATTGAGCCCAGGGGCACTCTACCACTGAGCTATACACCAGCACTTTTTTTATTCTTATTTTTTATTTTGAAGCAGGATCTCACAAAGTTGTCCAGGATGGCCACAAACCTGCCATCCTCCTGTCTCAGCCTCCCAAGCATGAGGATTACAGGTGTGCCCTACCGTACCTAGCTGCCAGATTACTTTCTAGATAAATGATAGTAATTCTCTCTCACTGACAGTGTGGGGTGCTGTTACCCTGCACCCTCACCAGCACTGAATACCATCTCCATCCCTTTTTAGCTTTGTTAACACATATCATTGTCTCCTTGACTACATGGAGAAGATTTTCACACTTTGGTGTTCTCACTGATGAGCTGCCATTCATGCCCTTTACACCACTTTGTATTAGAGTGTTTCTTGTTATGATCAGCCTCTGGCTGTTTCTACATTAGAGATATTGACCCTTGATCATATAATTCAAGTATTTTTCCTATAGCCCTTTCATCTTTTGTTTACCGTAACTGGAGACCTAGAAGTTTGAACTGAGCTGTCATTCTATTTCATCATAAGACCCATCTGAAGATTTACCTTAAAGACAGAGTGTTCTATAATGCATAAATGCCCTTTAAAGGTTCCCCGAAATTCAGCGGACTCTTGACAACTTTTAACCTATGGGAATCAGGCTAATCTATCTTGCTTCTGTAATCATTGGAATTTTTTCACCTATGGGAATCAGATTAATCTATCTTGCTTCTGTAATCATTGGAATTTTTTCTCACTTATTGCTTATTTATAATAACAGGACTCAGGAAGACTCTGTTGTGACTAAAGTGCAACAAGAGAGGCTGAAATGACTCTGTGGGTCTTCCTCTGATTCTCGCCTAGGCAGCCCTCTATGGGGAGCAGTGACTGACAGCTAGGCACTTTGTCCTGCCCTACAAACTTCCAATGTTTGGATTTGAGGCACTTTCAGCCCATTGAATAGCTGCAGGATTGTCTTAGGAGTCACTCATCTGCATCTTGTTTTTTTTCCCCCTACAGTACTGGGGATTAAACCCTGGGTTGCTCTACCTCTGAGCTACACCCCCAGCCCTTTTTATTGTTTGGGGTTTGTGATTTTGTTTTGTTTTGTTTATCATTTATTTGTTTTGAAACAGTCTCACTAATTTACTGCACACTGGCCTCAAACCTGGGATCCTCCTGTCTCAGCCTCCAAGTACTGGGATTACATGTGTATGCTACCGTGCCCGGCTCTTTTTTTTTAAAATGGAAAAATACACACTTATCAACATTTAAATTCTTCTTACTCAAGCAAGGGAGAGTTAGCCATGTAAAATTTTTCACATTAAAATTATTGGCACTTCTAGCCGGGCGTGGTGGCGCACGCTTGTAATCCCAGCATTCGGGAGGCTGAGACCGGAGGATCCAGGTTCGCGGCCAGCCTCAGCTACCTAGTGAGGCACTCCACAACTCAGTGAGACCCACTTTCAAAATAAAGAATAAAAAATAGGGCTGGGGGTATAGCTTGGAGGTAGAATGCCCCTGAGTTCAGTCCCCAGTACCGCAAAAAAAAAAAAAAAAAAAAAAAAAATTATTGGCACTTCTATGTTCTCTACATGGTGTATAACTTTTTGTAATATGTTAATTAAAATATGAGTCCTGCTAAATATTGATTGATTATGGTACTGGGGATTGGACGCAGGGCAATCTACCTCTAAGCTATATCCCCAGCCCTTTTTAATTTTTTATTTTGAAACAGGATCTTGCTAAATTCCTGAGGGTCTTATTAAGTTGCTAAGGCTGGTCTCAATCCTGTGAGCCTCCTGTGTCAGCCTCAAGAATGGGATTCGAGGTGTATGCCACCACACCCAGCTAAATATTATATTTAATAAGAGCAAATTCTCTATGCATAGTGGATTGGGTTAATTTGCACAAAATGCTTTTTACTAAGAGCTACATAATCTAAGGATCAAATACTTAATTGCTAAGATTTAGTATTTCTGTGTTCAGAGTTTTTTCTGCTTTGGTCATACATAAAACCCTTATAGGATTGGATTCTGAAATTTAGTAAATAAAGGTCAAAGGCATATTACTTTAACTATTGAATCAATATTAAGGCCCATTCTTTGTATGTGTGTGGTGCTAGGGATCAAACCCATGGCATCTCACATGCTAGTCAATTGCTCTGCCACTGAACTACATCCCCAGCCCCACGGCTCATTTTTAAATAACTATTTCAAGAGCTGCAGAAACATAAACTGTTTCTTCCAGCTGTTACCTGTTTTGTCTCCATGGCATTTGTATGAGAAAGACACCAAGTTACATGGTTTTCTCACACTAATGGTGGCAATGCAGGGGCATTACAGGAAAAAACAAATTACATTTGCTTTATTTAAAAAACCAAAAGAAAACTACCTCTAAAATTGTAAATCCTTCTAATTACAAAGGCAACAAGAAACATCAACTTGGCTCTTAAAAGAGGCCTAGGACAGAATGAACAAACATTGCTTCCTGCGTCCTTTGATTTAAAAAAAAAAAAAAAAAAAGCCATTGTCATAAGCTTTAAAAAGTTTTTGTACTTTGTTAATGAGTTGCTAAATGTTTACATATGGAGGAATTACCAGTGTATATTTTTTTCTTATGTGTACTTTTGAGTGTTTTTCAAACTTTATATAATGAGCCCAAGTTTGACCTTTGAAGTGAGGGGGAAAGTAATGATAGTATTGACCTTAAGCCAAGGAGACTGGATTTCTTCTTCTTGGGTTTTTGTGTGTGTGTGTGTGTGTGTGTGTGTGTGTGTGTGTGTGTGTGTGTGTGTGTGGTCCTGGGGATTCAACCCAGTGGCATTCTACCTCTGAGCTACACCCCTAACCCCCCCTTTTTGGGGGGCGTTTGTTGGATGGAACCCAGGGCCTTCTACCTCCAGGGTATACCCTAAACCAATTTTATTATTTATTTGGAAACAAGGTCTCACTGAGTTCGAGAATCTCACTAAGTTGCTGAGGCTGGCTTCAAACCAGGAATCCTTCTGTCTCAGCCTGTTTTTTTGTTTTGTTTTGTTTTGCTTTAAACAGGGTTTCCCTAAGTTTCTGAGTTTCTTACTAAGTTGCTGAGGCTGGCCATGAACCTGTGATCCTCCTGTCTCAGCCTCCCAAGTACTGGGATTACAGGCGTGTGCCACCACACCCTACTTGAGTGTCTTCTTAACCCATCTTCTGAATCTCATCATGACATGCACAGGAACAGGCAGCAGATTTTGTCACAGAGAACAATGACAGCAGCATGTATGTGGCAGTTGTTTTTTTACCTTGAGTCTTCTGTAAATCGTTTGATAAATCCTCAGCCTTCAGAACAAAGTAACAGAATTGGCTTTGGACTGAACCTACTATTTTCCATTGATGAGGCTGTTACAGGAAGAGACCCAAGGTCCTAAGCATCAAACTAGCACTGGTGATAGTTTGTCAATCAAACATGGCATGGCAAGTAAGAAAGTCCCTGCAGTGAGAATATCCCAGGGCACCAGTGAGTGATGGCACCAGTGGCAGGACAGGCTGGCCACATGAGTTCCTCAAGCCTGCAGAAAAACCTGTAGTTGAAAACATGTTGCTTAGTGGGCAAATGGCCGGAGGAAATAAGAGAACCTGTGTTTTTATAAATATCCAGGAAAAGGAAACACGTGAGTAAATTGCTGGGATTAATCTAATCAGAGTCTGATGACCATCTTGTGCAGTTCCAGGAAGGTGGCCATTTCCAAGCTGATGTTTTGATGCAGAGAACTGAGGCTTTCCTTTTGTTTTTGCAGATAAAAAGGGGTCAGTATGGAATTCAAAGGACAGAACTCTTGCCTGGTGACAGGGACAACCTGGCCATTCAGACCCGGGGTGGCCCAGAAAAACATGAAGTAACTGGCTGGGTGCTGGTGAGTTCTGAGAGCTGGCGAGAATTTCATTACGATCAGACACAGAAGACTAGCAAAGGGGCCCAATGTCCTGCCAGCCTGAAAGTACTTGCTCTTCCATATCTCTTTGGAATAGCCCTTCCATGGGGTTGCTGTTCCCCTTTTAGATGGAGCTAAAGCAAGAGATGAGTTGACCGGATGTCTTAGAAACAACCAGTGAGCTGAGAACTCTTTCCAGAGTTCAAATAAATGACCCAAGCAATATTTTGATAATATTTTACTTGACCTTTGTTATTCATGGATATTACTTAGATCATATTCCCATCAAGGTATCCCTCAAACTGATGTGTGCCTATCCAGTTTTTAACTTACACGATATTTTGTAACTTGTCCATGATGTTTCCTGAGTACGAACCCTCTCAGCAGACCTTATGTCTCCCAGAGCAACTGTTACACTACTTCTGGAAGTACCTTCACTGTGAATCCCATCTTAGGAAAAATTACCTAGTGGAAGCCACTGGGAAAAAAACAAAAAACAAAAAAACCACAGCACTAAAGGTTCTTTTCTTTCACAGGTATCTCCCCTAAGTAAGGAAGATGATGGAGAGTATGAGTGCCATGCCTCCAATTCCCAAGGGCAAGCTTCAGCATCAGCCAAAATCACAGTGGTTGATGGCTTACACGAAATTCCAGTGAAAAAAGGTATGTAAGAAGCCTCACAGCCACTTAAAGAATGAGTGCTTTTGCTTAATAAAGAACAGAACCAATAACCATAAGAATCAGCCACAGCTACTAATAAAATCTTGTAATGTCAGGAATCTGTAAGAGCATCAAGTATGCATTAAGATGTAGCTCATACGGTTCCAAGGGTATTGAAATGGTTATCAAAGGCTGATGTTTTTACTTAAGATGCTTTCATCTCATCTTACATGTAAGAGTCAAAACTCAAACTTGAGATATGGCTTATATTTCCCATAACTTTCTATCTACATGGCATTTTTCTTGTGTTGTGGGACTATTATATTAAGTTCCCATTTAAAAGGAAATTATTGCTGGCAATTTGGTCCTTCACTTTGAGCTTTTAAGAGGGAAAGTCAGAAAGGAGAGTATATTGGCAAATACCCAATTCTGTCACTGCCAAAAAGCTTCCTGAAGAACCGTCCAGACAGTGTCACAGCAATGCTACTTTACATTTAGATAGTTCTATTAGAGTGATGTCTGAAGTGGCTTTCCCTCACACCAAGTAAGAACAAACTTCACTGTCAACATTTGTCAGATCATTCTACTATGCAGATCACTGAGCTGTGGCATCAAAGTATCAAGTCAAGTCAGGTTCTCTTCAGCCAAGAAGTGTAAAGTGAGGGAGGCAATGAAACAGACTGAGCAGCAGCTCGGACTTGAGCTGTGCATTTTGAACCTCAGCCCTACCACTAATACTCCTCTGTGTTAAACTTCAAATGAGAGCTGGACCATGAAGGAAAGTTCCTTAGCCTCTCTGGACTTTAACCTGGTGGTTTGTGCAATGTGCTCTTCTGGGCCTATTTTAAGGACCAATAGAGCAAAATTGCCTTCCATACCCAAGTTCAAACTCCACAGATCACTCTAGCATATCATTTATACATTACTCATATATCCTTTATCTCCATGTTTTTGTTTTTCTTAAGAGATGGGGTCTCGTTATGTTGCCCAGGCTGTCCTGTGTTCAGACGATCCTCCTGCCTCAGCCTCTCAAAGTAGCTGGAACTACAGGCACACCACCACCAGGCCCTGCAATTTATCTCCTCTATGTTTTCATGTTTTTATTTATTTGGAAACACTAAACTACCTGCTAGTTAGGAACTCAACTATGTCCATATATACATATAACTAATTTTTATCTTTTTTTTTTTAACAGGTGAAGGTGCTAAGCTATAAATCTGCGAATATATTAGTCAACAATAGCTAAAAGTAGCCATGGATATCTACAACCCCTCTTCTTGCCTAATAACAAATTTCTTTTAATCCAATCCACTAACATTTTGTTATATTCACTGGTTTTATGCAGAGAAATATAAATCAAAGACAACACATCAAGACTATCTACAAAAATTTATTGTCTATTTACAGAGGAAAAAGCATGCTTATCAATAAACAAAACAAATAAAATGCCTTTATTGCAACTCAGTACATTTTGTCATTTTTTAAAAAGCCAAATTATAGAAACAAGACAAAGATTTTTTTTTTCCCCTCCCAGTCCTAGGAACTGAATAGATGCTTTACCACTGAGCTACATCCACAGCCCTTTTTATTATTTTTAAAATTTTGACACAGCATCTCACTAAGTTGCAGATGCTAACCTTGAACTTGTAAATCTCCTGCCTTAGCCTCCTGAGAAGCTGGGATTATAGGCCTGTGCCACTACACCTGGCAAAAGAGATGTTTGCAAGTATCTTGTTGAGAAGTTTTTGTAAGAACTACACACTCATCATTCGAGGTGCAATACTCATAGACATAAGTTCTTGAAACAACAGTTTGCAGGCATAAGGCATTCGCACCAAAGAAATCTGAAAAGAAAAAAACACAGAGTTACTAGCAGAACTGTATCGAAGTGACCCCACTTCTCTACTAGAGAAAAAATGTTTTGGTACAGTAGATGGTGAAGGAATAAGTGTCCCCAAGTGTTCACTCTTCCTGCTAACTTGCTTCCCGGTGGTTCTCTCTCCTACAGGATTTGGTATTTCAGACTTTCTGCCAGACATAATTGATATTCATCCTCCTCAATTAAAAGACTTAAGAAAAATTCCCCATTTAAAATTCCCTGTGCAAGGCCTTATTATTTGAAAAGCATGAACAGCATAGAGAAATTATCACACTTAAACTAATTTTTGGAAAAAAATCAAAGTATTTTTTTTTTCTTGTTTAAAACTAGGAATTAAAACCAGGCATGGTGGTGTACGCTTGTAATCCCAGGACTCTGAGAGGCTGATACAGGAAGATCGCAGGTTCGAGGACAGTCTCAGCAAGTAGTGAGATTCTCATCAACTTAGTGATATCATTTCCAAATAAAAATAAAATAGGGCTGGGGTGTACCGCCAAGGTAGAATGCCTCTGGGTTCAATCCCCAATGCCACAATAATTAAATTAAAACTAGGAATTATATGAGAGGCATGTTACCAAAACCGTGAAAATGCCAATCTTTTCCCCCACACTAAATCTGCAAGGATCATTAGACCAACAAAATTACAGCCTTTAAAAATAAATAAATAAATAAAGCTATACACACCTGGGTTTTATTGCGGCAGCCTCTACATTCATATGTATGGGTCCTGGTGTTAGCAATTGCCATTATTCCACAAAGATTGCAAACATGAACCTGATATGGATCTGATGCCTCAAACAATCTTTCTCTTAAAAACTGGGCTGCTCCATGGGCAATCTGACAGTCTCGTTCCATTTCTCCAAAACGCAGGCCACCATCACTATTAAGAGGAAAAAACAGAATTGTTTTGTACTTATTAGTGTAAACATCACCTTGACTAATAGGAAAGGTAAATAATTACATTAATAAAGGAGAAACAGGCTAATTTTTATGCCTAGCACTCTGTCTGCTTGGTGGAGAGGAGAAACATCCACTAATCATCGGTGTACATTAGAAAGTCCAAATAGAGTCAGGCATGGTGACGCACACTTGTAATCCCAGTATTTGAGAGGCTGAGACAGGAAGATCCAAGTTGGAGGCCAGCCTCAGCTACCTTAGTGAGACCCTGTTTCAAATAAAGAATAAAATATAGGGCTGGGGGTGTAGCTCCGAGGTAGAATGCCCCTGGGTTCAATCCCCAGAACCACAAAAAAAAAAAAAAAGAAAAGAAAAGAAAGTTCAAATGGAGTAGATCTATTAGATTCTCAAGTATAGCATATAATTTTCCTCATATAATACATGAAATAGAGTAGAGGTTCATCAAGCTATCATTTAAGTAACTAGAATTCAACTCTATACTCAAAAGTGAATTAAAAAACTCAATCTAAAATAAAGCAGCCTCTCAATGAATGAGACTCCCAGGTGGTCAAGCCTGAAACGAATGCATGTTGGCAAATGTAACAGAAGAACAGGTAAATGACTGCAGGTTTCCCCAACACAGAAGTGAAATACTGTTCAGAGGTCCACACAAAACTGACGATTTTCTTTCTTTTTCACATGTGTGTGGCACTGGGGATTGAAGCCAGGGGTGTTCTACCTCCACAACTCTCTTTTATTTTGAAACGCAGGGCCTTGCTAAGTTACCTATAACCTGTGAGCCTCCTGTCTCAGCCTCTCAAGTACTGAGATTATGGGTGTGTGTCATCACGCCCAGGTGTGATGGCTTTCTTAACATAAAAAAATGTATTTTTATGGGCATGGTGGTGCACACCTATAATACCAGTACTTGGGAGGATGACACATGAAGACCACAGGTTTGATACCAGCCTCAACAATTTAGGGAGACCCTGTTTCAAAATACAAAGTAAAATAGGACTAGGGGTATTGCTCAGAGGTAGACTGCTCCTGGGTTCAATCCCCAGCACCAAAAAAAAAAAAAGGTTTATAGTACCAAAACAGGAAAAAATTTTTTTTTCATTGTTCAACTTTGGAGAATAGACAGACAACCAACTCATTCATCATTCTGAAAACTTGGCAAATAAAGTGAAAGAATCGGAACTTTGTCACCAGATAACTATTTAAAGAAATAAAGTTTTAGTCCAGCCAATAAATGAAGGATAATAAAGGTTTGAATCTCATCTGTTTGCAATCTCTATTTAATCAAGGACTTTAGGCAATGATCATCAATAGCTACTAAAAATCATAAAAAGAAAGGAAACTAGATGTTAGAAGTATATAATACCACCTAGAAAGCATTACTATCAAAAAAACTCAACCCCTAAATCTCAAGCCTCTGGGTCTAATTAGCTATTTACAGAAAAACAGGAAAGCACAGCCCGGAGTTGCAGTTAGAAAATGAAGACTATGAGAAAACCTCCAGGACAAAATCCTGTTTCTTCAATGAACTGCAAGAAAAAAAGTCAAGGACAATCTATAGATTTTCAGAAATGAACCTGAGACATATCCATTGCAAAATATGGCCCTACTTGTATCCTGATTAAAACCAACAGATCTTTGAATGAATTAGGCAATAATCATAAATCTGAACCCTAGATATTTAATAATAAGGAGGCAGTGTGGTGTACCAATCTTTTAGAGCACAGCTTCTCAAAGTTTGCACCATGGACCTCCTGAGGGTCAAAAACACTTTGATAATAACACACACAATATAGTATTTGCTTCTTTCACTGTGCTGACATCTGTGCTGAAGGTATAAAAGTGAATAAAATTGGTGGCAACTTAGTATAAATCAAGGCAGTGGAACCAAATTTTGCCAACAGTTCTATTTACCACTCCAGAGAAGGAAAAGGAAGTTTGACTTAAGAATGTTCTTAATGAAGCTATAAAAATGATTACTAAATCCTGACCCTTGAGTATACATCTTTTTAATATTCTGGACAAAAAGGAAGTCATCCTCATAAAGCACTTCTGCTATATAATGAAGATGGCTGACCTGAAGAAAAGCACTTGCATAGCTCTGAACAAGTCACTTTTCTCACAGAACACCTTTTCTACCTGAAAGCCAGATGACACCAACTATGTTGACTCATCAACATTAACACCAACAATGTTATTCATTTACATATCTGACAGACAAAAAAATGAAAGAAAATGAACAAAATGAAATTTTCACTCCAAGGAAAACAATTTTAAGTATCTGTTGAAAATTATTAAAAATTTGACCTTCCAAGCAATACTTACAATTTTAGGAAACAATCCACCACCATGGGCTTGAGACCCTTCCAATAAACTATGTCTAATGACACCAGTGGTAATTTTAGTAAATGTGATTATATATATGCTACAAAAAATTTTTTTTTCGGTACTGGGGATTCTACCTCCGAGCTACACCCCCAGCCCTATTTTTTATTCTTTATTTTGAAACAGGGTCTCGCTAAGTTGCGGAGTGCCTCACTAGGTAGCTGAGGCTAGCCGCGAACCCGGATCCTCCGGTCTCAGCCTCCTGAATGCTGGGATTACAAGCGTGCGCCACCACACTCGGCTTACGCTACAAATTATAATGCTACAAAATTATGCATTTGTAAGAGATATACTCAAAGTGCAAGACAAATCAATGGATTTTAACATAATACATATAAAAGGTTTACTGATGTGGTTTGTTATTTATTTATTGTGATACTAGGGATTGAACTCAGGGGCATTCTACCTCCAAGGTACAACCCCACCCCTATTTTATTTTTATTTTGAAATGGGATCTCACTAGGTTGATGAGATTCTCACTACTTGCTGAGGCTGTCCTCAAACCTTCGATCCTCCTGTTTTAGCCTCCCAAGTACTGGGATTACAGGTGTGTGCCACCACACCGGGCTCTGCTTGCTTGCATTCATTCATTTTGTAGTACTGGGGATTGAACAAGGGACGTTCGACCTCCGAGCTACACCTCAGTCATAGTTCTTTATTCTTTATTTTGAAACAGGGTCTCATTAACTTGTAGAGGGCCTCAATAAGTAGCTGAGGCTGGCCGTGAACCTGCAATCCTCCTGTCTCAGCCTCCCAAATACTGGGATTACAAGTGTGCGCCACCACACCCGGCTTCTGATATGGTTTTAGATTCTACATTACAACTAATCTTTAAGAAATTATTACCTGTTGTTTCAGTGACATCAAAGAAGAATACTGGTAATTACCTAAAAAATCAAAATATTCTTCCCTTTTCCAAGCACATTTATGTTAGGTCAGATTTTCCTCATATACTTAAATATAATAAATATTACTACACGCTGGCCTGGAACCTGTAATCCTCCTGTTTTACCTCCCAAATACTGGGATTATAGGTGTGTGCCACCACTTAGCCTGGCCCAGCTATCTTTTAATAAGTCAGCTCATTAAAGAATTTTTTTTTTTTTTTTTTTTTTTTTGCAGTACTGGGGATTGAACTCAGGAGCATTTTACCTTCGAGCTATACCCCCAGCCCTATTTTTTATTCTTTATTTTGAAACAGGGTCTTACTAAGTTGTGGAGTGCCTCACTAGGTAGCTGAGGCTGGTCTCGAACCTGGATCCTCTGGTCTCAGCCTCCCGAATGCTGGGATTACAAGCGTGCGCCACCACGCCCGGCTTCATTAAAGAAATTTGAAAAAATATAAACCAAGGTCACTCCTGTCACTTAATTTATTTGGAAAATATATTTATTTTCATTAAACATGTAATTTATGTTAGCATGTAATGGGTTTATTAATGCTTTTTAAAAAATTAATAAATATTTTAAGTCTATCACTTTTAATGTCTAATATGATAAACACCCACAGATATAACTCATATGAATAAAAGCTTTCTGGGGTCCTAGGATCAAGAATTTGAGAACTTTACTTTTATTGGTATAATTGAAATATTTACAGAATAAATTATACGTTGTTTGGGCTTTGCTTAAAAATAACCATGGGTTATTGCAAGTGGGAAGATGGATATGGTAATAAGATTGGCCACAAGTTGATAACTAATGAAGCTGAGTTGACAGGCACATGGCATTCATTACCACTATGCTTATTTTATGTGTTTCATATTTTTCAATAATGATGATGACGCAGCTCTCTTACCGAGATCGACCCTCCATGGGCTGTCTATTAAGGATCTGAATTGGTCCCCTAGCACGAGAATGAATTTTGTCATCCACCATATGCTTCAAACGCTGGTAGTAAGTGGGGCCAATAAAAATTTGTGATGTGATTTTTCGACCAGTGAAGCCATTGTAGAGGACCTGAAACAGACACAGATTTTGAACCACAGAACTAAAAATAATAAACAAATTCAAAGAGATATGCAGCATATACTATACAATTCCATTTGTACAAAAATCAGACAGAACCAATCTATAATGTTAGCAGTCACGAGTGGTCAGCTAGGGGTGTGGGTGAAGAGGTAGTGCCTGGAGGGGCTTAGAGACATGAAGAGCTCTGGGTACTCTTCCTTTCTAGGTCTTGGTGTTAGTCATGAGGTGTAATTACTTCGTGAAAATCCATCAAGTGGTGCATTTATGATTTGTGTACATATTTGAAGTATGTGTTATACTTCACTAAGAGGTTTTACTTCTTAAGAATAAAATCACACATATAAAAATTATCTACATAAAGAATCACTACTGTAAGAGCAAATATACCTCATTTCCTCTGAGATGGTAGCCATAATCAGATAAAAGGTTAGAAATCTTCTGCACATTAACAGCATCATTAAATGGAGTAGCATCACCAATTTCACCCTTGTTAGCTGATACCTTAAAAATAAAAGTATTCATTAAAATGCTGCTTCATTCTGGTCCCCTTGGAAGTTATATGTCAATAAAAATACATTCATTTAAAAAGACCTTTCTTAAGCCGGGCGTGGTGGCGCACGCTTGTAATCCCAGCATTTGAAAGGCTGAGACCGGAGGATCCGGGTTCGTGGCCAGCCTCAGCTACCTAGTGAGGCACTCTGCAACTTAGTGAGACTCGGTTTCAAAATAAAGAATAAAAAATAGGGCTGGGGGTATAGCTCGGAGGTAGAATGCCCCTGAGTTCAATCCCCAGTACCGCAAAAAAAAAAAAAAGACCTTTTTTATATAAAGAGAAAGATATTGAACTTAAAATCTGTTATAGAAAGTTGCAAAATACCATGATTCATTTAATTAGTCTCTTACACGGGATACTCATAACAAATTAATTTACTGAAAAAAATATAACTCAATCATAAGCCTTCAAATAGAAATCTATCCATGGGATCAGGTACAAAAAAAGAGTTCCCCAGCCAGGCGTGGTGGTGCACACTTGTAATCCCAGCATTTGGGAGGCTGAGACCAGAGGATCCAGGTTCACGGCCAGCCTCAGCTACCTAGTGAGGCACTCAACAACTTAGTGAGACCCTGTTTCAAAATAAAGAATAAAAAATAGGGCTGGGGATATAGCCCAGAGGTAGAATGCCCCTGAGTTCAATTCCCAGTACCGCAAAAAAAAAAAAAAAAAAGTGAGTTCCCAAATATTTGATGGCTCAAGAAAAATAACATCTTAAACACCCTAAAATTAAGCTATCCATGTATTATTAGGCTATGGCCATTCTACCTTAACAAGAAAATCTCCCCTGAAAGACATATATATAGCTAATAATATAGCTATAAAATTACGTTAATATTGAACTAACCACCAATGAATTAACTCTTCATCTACAGAAAAGAGCTAGTTAATAAGATAACCATATATTTATGTAGAGACTAGATGGAGTACATGTTACAAAAATTATCTTGACCATAATTTTGCAAATTTCTTAATCTACAAAAAAAGGAATAAAAAGCATAATCAGAAGAATCATAGCCAATTTGAAAGCAGGAAAATAAGTATCATAAATCATCTATCATCATTTTGGAAAAAACTTCATTTTTTGTGGTACTGGGGACTGAACCCAGGGGCATTCTACCTCTGAGCTATACCCTTAGTCCTATTTTATTTTACCTTCAAATTGCTAAGGCGAGCAATGAAGCTGTGATCCTCCTGTTTCAGCTTCCCAAGTCCTGAGATTACAAGCATGCACCACCACACCCAGCTAAAACCATCATTTTAGAACTTGTATTTTTAAGACAATCTCTTACCTTCCCTTGAAGACATTCAATCAAGTGACCAATCGTCATACGAGAGGGGATGGCATGTGGATTTATGATGATATCAGGGGTGATACCTTCACAGGTGAAAGGCATATCCTATAAAATAAAATTTTAAGAGACTTAGAAATGCTGAAATTTCTTACTGTTGGCTACAAAATAGAAACTGACACGACCCCCAATCAAATTTTTCTATACACTACATTCTATTCAATGTGGTATATTCATATTAAAAGCTAAAATTAAAAGGTTGATTAAGAGAAACTGATTTAATAAAATGTTTAACAAAAACTTTGGGTTAGGAGTGAGAGAGATCAAAGACACCTACCTCTTGTCTGTATTGAATACCACAAGTACCCTTCTGACCATGTCGACTAGCAAATTTGTCTCCAATCTGTGGAATTCTAACTGAGCGCACCTAAATTCACACAAAAATAGGTTAAGAAAAGTTGGTTTAGTTCCTAAGACCAGATATATGGAATGGATAAAGCTATACTCACCCTTATTTTACAAAATTTATATCCTTCCTGGTTAAGAGTTATCATAACCTGATCCACAATGCCCGTCTCACTGGTTCTAAGGAAAGTGCTACAGTCTCTCTTGGTATAGCGTCTGTTAGTGCTCTCCAACTCATCTTCATTTTCAGGCAAGGTGACTGTCTTGCCTATAATAACATCATCTCCTGATACACGAACCCCTGGAGCTATCAGGCCATCATCATCCAGCTTGTCATAAATGGCATGCCTCATACCTATGAGGAGACAGACATGGAATTTTCTGAAATGATACTCCCAAATATATATAAAATAATTAAAAATGTCACATAATGCCCAACAAATATCAAAAACCACACACATGAATCAGTTCCAAGTCAGTAAAATGTCAGGAATCACTAACACCATGGATCATGTTTAATAATAATATATGCCCTCATTCCAAATACCAGAAAATATTCTAAACTCGAATACAACAGTTTAAAAAAATATATAAGTCTGTAAGAAAAAAGAACACTGAACTGAGCAGTGGAAAAACAGATTTTCCCGTGGCAGACTTCTACTGTGTGGCTTTGGATCAGTGTGCTGCCATCTCTCTATTACATGAAGTATTACCTATCTGCCCTCTACACACATTCTCCCACAGAAAATACAAAGTGTGCAATCTCAACTCCACTGGATATCAACTCACTACTACATGGAAACACCCAGTGGCAATGGAGTAACAAGAGCAAACCTAAGGAAACAAAATACATTCTGCCTTCACAAAATGCTACTAGGAGTCAAAACTGTAGCAGAGTATCCTTTTTCCCTGGGCCATGCCATCTATCCCACTGTATAAGTTTTTACATGTATATGAAAATAATAACAAAAAAGCCCAGCATGGTGGCACACACCTGCAATCTCAGTACTTGGGAGGCCCAGACAGGACAATCACAGGCTTGAGGACAGCCTCAGCAAGTAGTGACTCTCATCAACCTAGTGAGACTCTGTTTCAAAGTAAAAATAAAATAAGGCTGGGAGTGTAACTCAGAGGTAGGGTTGGGTTCAATCCTCAGTACCACAAAAAAAAAGAAAACCACAAGCGAACAAATACTATTAAGTATCCTCTCATTTATTTTTTAAATGTTTACAAATAGATGAACAAATACTATAGGAACCCCACAGTTTGGAAGTGAAAGTGGAGTTCCCATGCAAATGTACAACCTGAAGAACAAGTATAGGCACACCATGAGTGACAACAGGGCTGTGAGGCGTATCCCATGAAGTTACCCAGCCTTTCGGATTTTTTAAATTTTCACTTCAATACAAGACCAACCAGGAAGGAAGGTCTGTAGTAAGAACATTACTGGATGGTGCAAAGACTTTTGGCATATACACATTTTCTTAAATGTGATCTCTAAAAATAACATGAAAACATATTACCATATTATGAAATAAGAGAACTGAATGGCACGACCTGGCAAAATTACTTAGCAAAACTCATTTTTTTTTTTTGCCGTACTGGGGATAGAACTAGGGGCATTTTACCTCCAAGCTACACTCCCAGCCCTATTGTTTATTCTTTATTTTGAAACAGGGTCTCACTAAGTTGCGGAGTGCCTCACTAGGTAGCTGAGGCTGGCCATCAACCTGAATCCTCTGGTCTCAGCCTCCCAAATGCTGGGATTACAAACGTGCGCCACCACACCCGGCTAGCAAAACTAATTTTGAATTCTATAACCATCAGTGTTACTTACCCTGGCATGTTTCACGTGTAGGCTTCTCAAATACTTCTTCTTGATCAAATCCTTTTTTAGACTCCTGTTCTTTGTATGAGCGATAGAACACAGACCTAAAAAACACATGGGTCTAAACAGTAACTTCTATTTTCTTTTAATAAAAGGGGCTTAAAAATACCTCAACATGTTTTTCATTTAATTGATATTTGGAAGACAATTGAAACCATGAATCAGGGACCTTTATTAAGGGTCAATGTTAAGTCCTAATGTGTTACATGTGTAACATTTGATTCATAATCTTTTTTTTTTTTTTTTGTGGTGCTGGGAATTGAACCCATGGGTATTCTACTTCTGAGCTAAACACCCAGCCCAATTTTTTATTTTTATTTTGAAACAGTCTCACTAGATTGAGAGTCTCACTACTTGATAAGGCTGTTCTCAAATCTGTGATCCTTCTGTCTCAGCCTCCCAAGTATTGAGAATTAAAGGCATGTGCCACCATACCTGGCTTTGACTCATAATTTTAAACACCTGGAATCAGGTGAGACTAGGAAGGGCTCAGAGTCACTGACTCAAACTCAAACCTCCTACCAATATAAGAATTCCTTCCTAACAACCCAGGGCCTGCTTGAACATTTTCAGTGAGAAATTTTTATTTTTATTTTATTTTACTTTTTTTTTGCGGTACTGGGGATTGAACTCAGGGGCATTCTACCTCCGAGCTACACCCCCAGCCCTATTTTTTATTCTTTATTTTGAAACAGGGTCTCACTAAGTTGCGGAGTGCCTCACTAGGTAGCTGAGGCTGGCCGAGAACCCGGATCCTCCGGTCTCAGCCTCCTGAATGCTGGGATTACAAGCGTGCACCACCACGCCCGGCTAAGAGAAATTTTTATATTAAACCATAACATACACTCTCTAGTCCTGGTACTGTCCCCTGAAACTACACAGGAAAGAAAAAAATCCATCCTCTCCACTAAACTCCGTTTTTTAAACAACCTTCATATGCCGTAGGTTTTAGATCAATCTTTTTTTGCCAATAAAACAATGAAGACGAAGCATAATAGAAAAAAGACTAAAAAAAAAGCCATAAATTTTTTTTTGGGGGGGGGGGCAATACTGGAGATGGAACCCAGGGGCATTCTACCTCCAAGCTACACCTCCAGCCCTATTTTTTGTTCATTATTTTGAAACAGGGTCTCAACTAGTTGCAGAAGGCCTCACTAAGTAGGTGAGGATGGCTGCAAACCTGTGATCCTCCTATCTCAGCCACCCAAGTACTGGGATTACAAACATGTGCCACCATGCCCCAGCTCAACATACTATAATTTTGGGGGGGTATGAATGATTGACCTAAGGTCACTCTTAACTCCAAATTACACCTGCCCTTTTTTTAATTTTTTGTTTTTGTTTTTGGTGTACTGGCGATGGAACCAAGGGGCATTCTACCTCTGAGCTATACCCCCACCTATTTTCTTTTTTTTTTTTTTTTTTTTTTGCGGTACTGGGGATTGAACTCAGGGGCATTCTACCTCCGAGCTATACCCCAAGCCCTATTTTTTTATTCTTTATTTTGAAACCAAGTCTCACTAAGTTACGGAGTGTCTCACTAGTAGCTGAAGCTGGCCGTGAACCCGGATCCTCTGGTCTCAGCCTCCCAAATGCTGGGATTACAAGCGTGCGCCACCACGCCCGGCTCTACCTATTTTCTTTTATTGAGAAACAAGGTCTCACTAAGTTGCAGATGGACTCACTAAGTTGCTGAGGCTGGCTGCAAACCTGTACTCCTCCTGTCTCAGTCTCCCAAGTACTTGGATTACAAGTGTGCGCCACCATGCCTGGCAGCATACTGTAATTTTAACAGTAGTTGTTGATTGGTTCCAAAATTATGGGCTTATTTTTATTTCTTCTTTAGATATTTCTATAGCATCCAAATGCAAAGTGTATATTTGCTTACAAATGAAAAGACCCAAACCCAAATACTAACTTTTGAAAACCCAGAGGTATACAAGTAGCAATGTCTTCAGCTGTCTGTGACCATCAACCAGGCCTTCTGCTTTGGAATGGGACATAGTCAAATCTATTATAACTTTTTTTAATTAAAAAAATAATGTTTCCACTGCATGTGCGTTTTGAGAAATTTTATTAAAAACTAACCTGAAAAAGCCTCGGTCTACAGCTGAACGATTCATGATAACAGAGTCTTCTTGATTATATCCAGTATATGAGGCAATGGCCACAATTGAATTGATACCTGCAATGAATTTAAAAGCACACAATTAATCATCATCTGGGAAGCAAAGAAAAACTGCCCTGTCTTTTAAGTCCATTTGAATCCACTATTTTTGCCATTATCTGCTTAGTTTTTTATTTCAGGGCAACTCTCAACTTCTCCTGGAAGAGCAGTCTGTGAGGTAACTACTCTGTCAGATGTTTCATGCAAACAAATCCTAAAACTGTTATTCACAATGTATTCATTCTTATAATCAGTGATTATATACACATCACCTCATATTATAGTGCCTCTCTAAACCAAGTTTCATGATCCTCACACAACAACCCTGTGCCTCAAACAAGGTTAAGTGTTATTAACATGGAACTAATTAAATAATTTATCTATGACTCCAACTAATAAGCAACATTCAAGCCGCAGATCCTTGCCTCCTGATTTCTAGATTTAGATTTGAAATTGGAACTACTCTATACCACCAAAAATGGTATTTCCTACCACAAATTAATTCTTGATTGCTGCTGCCAAAACTACTTTTGATGAGACCATAAAGAGGTGTTAAAGAAGAAAAATATCAAAAACACACTATAAGATAGTAAATTGCAATATTAGAAACACTGAATGTAAGTGGATTTTCTTTTTTTTTTTTGTTGCGGTAGTGGGGATTGAACTCAGGGGCATTCTACCTCCGAGCTACATCCCCAGCCCTATTTTTTATTCTTTATTTTGAAACCAAGTCTCACTAAGTTGTGGAGTGCCTCACTAGGTAGCTGAGGCTGGCCGTGAACCTGGATCCTCCGGTCTCAGCCTCCCGAATGCTGGGATTACAAGCGTGCGCCACCACGCCCAGCGTAAGTGGATTTTCAATGAAGACAACTGACATATTTAAGTGTGAGTCATCAGATTTTTCTAAGAATTAAAATTCATTCAACTCTAAAGATATAATTAACACAGCATATCAATTTAAACATTTCAAATGAAAATTATGACTACAGAATACAAAGGAACTAAAATCTGGATGACTGAGTAATTTGGTTGTCTGAACACTGAGCAAAAAGTTTATATTTGTCTCCTTAAAACTAAATTCAACTTTTAAAAAACAACCCACCCAGCCTGGTATAGTGGTACATGCCTATATTCCCAGTACTTGGGAGGCTGAGACCAAAGGATTGCAGGTTTGAGACCAGTCTTGGCAATTTAGTGAGATTCTCAGCAACTTAGTGAGACCCTGTTTCAAAACAAAAGATAAAATGGGCTGGAGGTGTAGCTCTGAGGAAGAATGCCCTTGAGTTCAATCTGTAGTACCACCATCACACACACAAAAAAAACAAAAAAACATGCACACCATTTTTTTTTTTTTTTTTTTTTTTTTTGGCAGTACTGGTGATTGAACCCAGGGGTGCTCTACCAACAAGCTACATCCCCATCCCTTTTAATTTTTTATTTTGAGACAGTGTCTTGCTAAGTTGCCTAGGCTGGGCTCAAACTAGCAAAATTTGCATTGAGTGCTGACTGCATGGGTATGAATGTTACCCTGATTTTGATGGATAAACTGTGAAGAATGCCCTTGCTTTTAGAAACATATACTAAAGATTAGAGACTGATGTGGCTTCATGTCTGCAACGTACTTTTACATGGGTAAAAAAAGAGAGAAAAGGGGAGAATAAGTGATACATGTGGTGAAATATTAACTAAGAAATCTGGATAAAGAGTTCTTTATACTAGTCTTATACCTTTTCTGTAAGTATGAAATTAACCTCAAAATAGATACCATGATGAAGACATAACAGAATTAAAAGCACGAAAAGTCCCTGACAGCCATGCCTCACCACTTCTCATCAGTACTGAAACCAGGAACATTTTCTTTCAAATACAACTCTACATTTATTTTCTTCTCTATCTGTAAGACAGTCTATACACAGTATTGCAAGCACAGCCCAGAAATGAGTAAATTGCAGACAACCTGACAGATTTTGTTTTACTAAATGAGAGTAACCCCTTGTGAAAGACTGAAAAAGAACAATTCTAACAAGAATTTGCTATCAAATTTAGTTCCTTTTTAATATAATTTAGTGCCACTAAAGACAAACTTTACTAATAAAACTAATAATGAGTATTAGCCATGTTCAAAGCATAAATTCTGTCAACAAAAAATTATACAGTCTCCTTTAACATTCAATACTCGCAGACTTCAGACTGCTCCGAACTGTTTTACCTACTGCCCATGCTCCCTAACAATCTCCCATTAGCTCCTATTATCCGTCTCAGCAGCTACCTCTCAACTCCTCTCATGGTTTCTCTTCCTTCTTTCTAAAGTTCTGTCTCTAGCCTTTTCCTTATTCTGAATTCTCCCTAAGCAATTTCATAGTAATCTATAATTAATGTTAATACACACAAAAACTTCACATCTGTAGACTCAACCTTCCTCAAATAGCATTTGCAATCCATTGAAAGATCACTTCTTAGTTTTCTAGCAGCAACTTAAAACCAACATGTACAAAACAATTTATTGTTTTACCTCAAAAACAACTTCTTCCTTCTAAAATGCTCTCCATCGTGTTTGTTTGCAGTGTTAGGGATTTAACTCAGGGTCTCTTCCATGCTAGGCAAGTGCTCTACCACTGAGCTACATCCTCAACCCTCAATCTTTTTTTTCTTTTTAGTGATACTAGGGTATTCTACCTCCAAGCTACACCCTCAGTCCTTCTGATTTTTTATTTTGAAACAAGTTCATTCTCGCTTGGTTGCTGAGAGTCTCCTTAAATTGCTGAGACCGGTCTGGCCCCTGTGATCCTCCTGTCTCAGCCTCCCAAGTACTGGGATTATAGGTGTACACCACCATGCCCAGCTTCCAATCTTTTTTTTTTTTTTTTTTTTGTGGTACTGGTGATTGAACACAGGCATTCTACCTTCAAGCTATACCCCTAGCTCTATTTTATTTTTTTATTTTGAAACAAAGTCTTGTTAGACTGATGAGAATCTCACTACATTGAGGCTGTCCTCCAACCTGAGATCCTCCTGTCTCAGCCTTCCAAGTACTGAGATTACAGACATGCACCACCACACCCAACTTGCTCTCAATTTCTTTCCTCAGTCACCCAAGCCACAAACACCAATGATACTTCCAATTCCTCTCTTCATTTCATATCCAGCCAATCTTCAAGTCCTCCCAAGTTTATTTTGAAGGGTGATTCATTTATCATCCTTTTTTATCTCTTTTAAGGACTCACCATTTTGCACTAGGACTCTTGCAAAAACCTCTAAATTATCTCCCTGTGAATACATAATCCAATTCTAAACTTATACTTCAGTCAGATCATATTCCTAAACCAAATTTCTAATTGTATTGCCTCCCTGCTCAAAATGGTTAGACACATCTTCGTTCTCAAAATAAAATTCAATCTGCTCAGGCTCTCTCCACTCTGATACCAAACTTCCTTCCCACATATTTACATTCCAGCCGCACTAAACTGACATGACCTTTATGTGTACATCTCATGCCTTCAGGCATCTAGGCCTTTGCTCAAACTGACTCTCAAATTCAAATAACCACTAACATTACTCCAGTCTGAAATGCCGCCTCCTCCATGAAATTGGCTCTGTGCTTCCAAATGGAATCGATTTTTGTCACTGTGCTTCCAGAGGACTTTGTATCTCCATCATAACACTTTCCACATACCCACCTTTTTATTATGTTCATGCTTCCCACAGCATTGTAAGTTCCATGAGACTAGATACTATGTTGAATGCATATTTTTAACCACCCAAAGCACTGAGTAAAGTAGCTTAACCATGGCAAGATCTTAAAAATTGTAAAATAGCCGGGCGTGGTGGCGCACACTTGTAATCCCCGCATTTGGGAGGCTGAGACCAGAGGATCTAGGTTCACAGCCAGCCTCAGCTACCTAGTGAGGCACTCCACAACTTAGTGAGACCTGGTTTCAAAATAAAGAATAAAAAAAAAAATTAGGACTGGGGGTATAGCTCGAAAGTAGAATGCCCCTGAGTTCAATCCCCAGTACCGCAAAAAATAAATAAACTAATTAATTAAAAAAAAATTTGTAAAATAAAGTAAACATACCTGCTGGCAGCTCTCTAAACCGTAGATATTCCATAGATCGTGTAGTCACAAGTGGTTTTTGAGGATAATAGAGAACATGGGCCAATGTGTCCATACGAACGTGGAAGTTGGTGATATACACTCCCATAGCCTGCTTACCCATAGCAGACTGGTATGTGTTTCTAGGGGACTAAACATGTAGAAATGAAAATTAGAATCAACGAAAATTTACTATCTCTAAAGGAGAAGACTCTAACCATAAATCAGAAAAATGATTAACTAAAAAAGAAAGTTGCTGATTTTTTTCTGAAAGATAAGTGATAATCATTTTTAATAATCAATTAGGGCTCTTAACAATGAAGCACAAGAGCAAGAGTGTCAAACGGTTGATTCTGTAGTTCACAGTCTTTTCATTAAGTCTTTTCCCTTAAGATTACACACTATCCTCTAATTTTTATAACTTTCCCTAATTCCTTGCAAACCAGAAGATAAAAAGTTATACCAACCTGGTTATGATCAGGAAAGGGAATAATAGATGCACAGACACCAAGGATCATTGATGGATGAATCTCACAGTGGGTATATGTGGAACAGTAAGCTACTTCTTTCTCCTGTAAATCATCTGGAGTCATTGCAAGCATCACTGTTTCTTCTTCAAGGGTATCAATATATTCTACTACCCCACTGGCCACAAGATCCTGCCAACTTAAAAAAAAAAAAAAATCACTCAATTTCCTGAAACATTTTAACTAATATAGCCTCTTACATGATAGTAAGTAAAGAGTGAAAAAGTAGCCGGGCATAGTAGCGCACGCTTGTAATCCCAGTACTTGGGAGGTTGAAACTGGAGGATTCGGTTTCATGGCCAGCCTCAGCTACTTAGTGAATCCTTCCGGAACTTAGTGAGACCCTGTTTCAAAATAAAGAATAAAAATAGGACTAGGGGTGTAACTCAGAGGTAGAATGCCCCTGGGTTCAATCCCCGGTACCACACACACAAAAAAAAGAGTGAAAAAGTGAACTATTAAACAATATCACAAACCATTGTCTCATAACTATTACAAGTTTGTTTGACTTTGTCTTCAAGAAAACTGCACTTGTGGAGATGGGGTGAGTGTATATAATACATGGAATACGATTTGGTAGAAAAACATATCCAACCATTACTAATATTGACTTATGAAGAGGAGGAATGCATGAATTAGGGAATTTTGCATTTTCTATTTTACATTATTTACTTTTTTTACTCTAAAAACTATATATGTTATTAAAATTTGTTTCAAGTAAGCTCATAGCTGGGCATGGTGATGCATGCCTGTAATCCTAGTACTTGGGAGGCTGAGACATGAGAATTGCAGGTGCAAAGTCAGCCTCAGCAACTTAGCAGCACTGTTTCCGAATAAAAAATAAAATAGGGCTAGGCGTAGTGGCACACGCTTGTAATCCTAGTACTTGGAAGACTGAGATGGGAGGATCAAAGGTTTGAGGACAGCCTCAGCAAGTAGTGAGGCTCTCATCAACCTAGCAAGACCCTGTTTCAAAATGAAAATAAAATAGGGCTGGGGATATAGGCTGAAGGTAGAATGCCCCTGAGTTGAATCTCCAGTACCAAAAAATAAAATAAAATAGAGCTAGGAGTATAACCTGGAGGTAAAAGGACCCTGAGTTCTATCCCTAATACCACAAAAAATAAAGTAAGCTCTTCATTTCATTGAATTTCTTATTATTTCTATTATTATATGTTATTTGTTATATACATTATATGGGTTATTTCTTCTTGTTATTATTAAGAGTTTTACAATGCTTGTAATCCCAGCATTTGGGAAGCAGAGACCGGAGGATCCAAGTTCACGGCCAGCCTCAGCTACCTAGTGAGGCCCTCCACAACTTAGTGAGACCCTGTTTCAAAAACAAAGAATAAAAAATAAGGCTGGGGGTATA
The DNA here is from genome assembly GCA_004027655.1 of Graphiurus murinus. Taxonomy (NCBI): domain Eukaryota; kingdom Metazoa; phylum Chordata; class Mammalia; order Rodentia; family Gliridae; genus Graphiurus; species Graphiurus murinus. Next base: position 32,167 of record PVLC010010057.1, read on the forward strand.
GCTTGGAGGTAGAATGTCCCTGAGTTCAATCCCCAGTGCCACAAAAAAAAAAAGTTTTACACATCACGAAGACTTTTATGCTTAAACACAACCCTACAACTCTCCTGCATGATAACAAATACTAAGAAAACCAAATGTGACTGCTAATGGTAAAGTTTCTTTTAAAGGCAATGAAAATATTCTAGAATTAGATTAGTGGTGATGGCTGCACAATCTTGTGAATACACTAAAAGCCACTTTACTGTATACTTCTTAAAAATAGTGAATTTCAAAATATGTGAACTCTATCTTGATTTTTTGAATGAACACATTTTTCTCAGCACATATTTTACCTGTAATTGTTATATTCTCTCTCTTTCAATTGGTCAATATGTCTCTTCTTCAAAAGTAGTTTTTGTTTTTCGACAATTAGAAGTGGCCTACAAATACGACCTGCATCCGTATAGATTCGAATCTCCCTCTCTCGAATATCTCTGATCATAGAAACCTACAAAAAAAAAAAAAAGATAAAACAATCTCATTAACTTTTATTTTCTCTGTATTATTGCACTTGTAGTACCAGCACTCAGGAGGCTAAGGCAGAAGGATCACTAGAGCCCAGGAATTCAGGACCAGCCTGGTCAACATAGTGGGACCCCCATTTCAGTAAAATAAAATAAAACTTCTAGCAAATTCCCAGAGAAACCAATTAGCAAATAAAATGGACAAATCTCAGTTACCATTGTTCAATCCATTTAAAACTTAGGTATAATTTAAAATTCTATAAATGGGAAACCTTAACTTTGATTAAGTAGAGAACTGAACACCTGGAAATAATGTCATATAAATTAATGTAAAATTAACAAAATATACTTTGCCCTATAGTCTTTCTTTTTTTTTCTTTTTTTCTTTTTGCGGTACTGGGGGTTGAACTCAGGGCATTCTACCTCCAAGCTATACCCTCAGCCCTATTTTTTATTCTTTATTTTGAAACCGAGTCTCACCAAGTTGCGGAGTGCCTCACTAGGTAGCTGAGGCTGGCCGCGAACCCGGATCCTCAGGTCTCAGCCTCCCGAATGCTGGGATTACAAGCGTGCGCCACCACGCCCGGCCCAATAGTCTTTCAATAACCCCTTATCACTCTATCTTGACCAAACTTTCCCAGTCATAAGCCTGACTTCTCACACTTAACTATCACACACATGGCTTATAGTCTAGCTATCTAGTACAGTACCTACTCGCTAAATGGGACTGTTGAGACTTGAAATGTGTCATTCTGAATAGAGATGTGCTGTAAGTATAGATTAAAAGCCGGGCATGGTGGCGCACGCTTGTAATCCCATCATTTTGGAGGCTGAGACTGGAGGATCCGGGTTCGTGGCCAGCCTCAGCTACTTAGTGAGGCCCTCCACAACTTAGTGAGACCCTGTTTCAAAATGAAGAATAAAAAAATAGGGCTGGGGGTGTAGTTTGAAGGTAGAATGCCCCTGAGTTCAATCCCCAGTACCAGAAAAAAAAAAAAAGTATAGATTACAAAAAGGATTTGAAAGACAATACAAAAAAAAGGTAAAATATATCTCATTAGAATGTTTATATTGATAATGTGTTAAAATTGTAATATTTTAGACATATCAGGGCAAGTAAAATATATCACTAAACGGGGGCATTCTAACTCCAAGCTATACCCCTAGCCCCAGTTTTTACTCTTTATTTTGAAACGGTCTCACTAAGTTGCGAAGGGCCTCACTAAGTAGCTGAGGCTGGCTGCGAACCCGGATCCTCCAGTCTCAGCCTTCCAAATACTGAGATTACAAGCATGCACCACCATGCCCAGCTATTTTTATTTTTTTTATTATTACTACTAAAAATTGTTAAATTGCATATGTGGACCTCATTATATTTCTATTGAATACATTGGTCTAAAAGCTGTTTTCCTAGAAAGCACCAAAAATATTTTAAGAAAATTTGCAATAAAGAACATAGCAATAATTAAAACACTGAAGAATTTGAAGTGTCTACATGTAGTCAAAAAGGAAACAAGAATTTCCAACAAATTATCTAGATCTAATATATAATCTAAGAGCCGGGCGTGGTGGCGCATGCTTGTAATCTCAGTACTTGGGAGGCTGAGACAGGAGGATACAGGTTCCCAGCCAGCTACTTAGTGAGACCCTGTTTTAAAATAAAGAATAAAATAGGGCTGGAGGTATAGCTCAGAAGTAGAATGCCCCTGGGTTCAATCCCCAGTACCACAAAAAAAAAAAAAAAAATACACACACACACACCACATAATCTAAGAAGTGAATTAACAAATTAATTACTAGCCAGGCATAGTGGCACATGCTTGTAATCCCAGTACTTAGGAGGCTGAGACAGGAGGATCTCAGGTTTGAGGATAGCCTCAGCAATTAGTGAGATTCCCAGCAACCAGGCAAGACCCTGTTTCAAAATAAGAATGCCCCTAGATTCAATCCCAGTACCAAATAAATAAATAAATAAATAACCAATGAGCTGAAAAATTAAAAAACAAATAGGTATTTCCCCACAAAAAGACTTTTTAAAAAGTGAAATCAATCTAGATCCTTTTATTAAAGGATTGGATTTACTTAAAAAAGGGAAAGCTGTGTTAGTTTAAAAACTATGGTAATCATAAAAGCTTAATTGAAAACACCAAGTTCTTCTCTAAAATTAGAGTCAGAAGCGAAGAAGTAGAAATGTTCCACATTCCTAGCCCACTTCCTATTCTTAGAAAGCAATCTGAGGGTTAGGAATGGTGGCACACTCTTGTAATCCCCATACTTGGGAGGTTAAGATAGGAGGATCACAGGTTCAAGACCAGCTTCAGCAATTTAGAAAGACTCTCAGCAACACAGTGAAACCCTGTTTCAAGAAAAAATTTAAAAAGGTCTGGGGGTATAGCTCAGAGGCAGAATGTCCCTGGGTTTAATCCCCAGTACTAAAATTAAAAAAGCGGTATTGAAGTAAAATGTTATATGTAGCCACAAAGGTTGAAATCAGAGAAGAGTGCAAAGGGCCTTCAAGCCAAATCTACCCTCACCTGTCACCCTTTTTACAAATTAAGATTTTTAGACAAGGCATATGATTAGTGAATTATTTAAATAATCAGTGATTTAGCTGGGCATAGTGGCACACACTTGTAATCCCAGTACTTGGGAGGCTGAGACAGGAAGATCGCAGGTTCGTGGCCAGCCTCAGCTACTTAGTGAGGCCATTTGTAACTTAAGTGAGACCCTGTTTCAAAATAAAGAATAAAAAACTGGGCTGGGGGTGTAGCTCAGAGGTAGAATGCCCCTGGGTTCCACCCCCAGTACCACACAAAAAAAAAAAAGCAGAAAAAAAATTAATAATCAGTGATTTAATTAGCTAAGAGCATACACAAGGCCCTTGGTTCATATCCTATGTCTATCTTTCTGTCTGTCTATCTGTCTGTCTCTCTCTCTTTCACACACACACACACACACACACACACACACACACACACATACACATATAAGATCCTTACTTCAGACACAATGATGTCCATCTGACGACGCAATTTCCTTAGGGTATTCATAAGTTGTTCCGGATCTTTATGTATTCCAACCCAGCAGCCATTAACAAAAATCTTGGTTGCGCTAAAATGAAAAAATGAAAAGCATTTTGCACTCATCCATTCTTTGCTAAGCTATAAGATAAAAAGTAGTTTAAAAAGAAAACTCCTTCCATACATACTCAGCAATAGCAGCAGGAGAAATTTCTTCTAAATTTTCCATACTCCATTCTTCTAAAAACTCTAGAATTGGAGAAGGTTGAGAGCCAACTGAAATATAAGCCATCAGGGCTAAATTCTTCACAAGTCCTACAGCATGGCCCTAAGAAATAAATCAAGTAATCACATTGATTTTATATGTCTATAAAAATTATTTTCCATAAACATTTTTCCTTCAATTTAAGATTTACTCTTATTTTCTAAGATTATAAATAATATCTTAGCTCTAAACCACAATGTATAACTAAATAAAAACCTTCTTAAAGTGATTATGCCCTACATAATTACCAGAAGACTTTCTGACCCCAACATAAATCCTAATGTATTACCTCTGGAGTCTCAGCAGGACACACCATTCCCCACAACGTATTATGCAACTGTCTTGGTTTTGCTAGCTTGCCATCTCTACCAATAGGAGAATTTAAACGACGCAAGTGAGAAAGAGTAGACGCAAAAGTCAGGCGGTTTAACACCTACAAAAAAATAACAAATCATTAAAGTTTGGACATTTCTGTGATTCACACTATCACACTGAGGCAAAGTCATATTTTTACACACGATCCAGTGACCCTCACCAATCCTCCTCTTTCTAACCTTTCCTTGAATAATCTAATTCATCCCCATAACTGAACTATTCCTTATTATACTAGTCATGGCAAATAGGTAATTTACAGTTCTAAGATATCACAAAAATATTTTATCATCTGTCTCCAAACACTAGGGACATTAGTTCCAAAAGGGCAAGAATTTTTTTTTTTTAATTATTTTGTTCTTAGCTGTATCTCAGCACCTAGAATAGTACTTGGCACATATTACCAATTTAATAAGTATTAAATTAAATATTACCAACTTACAACCCACTGACCACAGCAGACATCAATAATCCATCCCAGTACTTTTTCCAGACTGATGTCTGTCAATCTAAGACAGATGCAAACACCCATTACCAGTACTTACAATACAATAAGCAAGATAAATAAGTAATATAAAGAGAAAAAACAAAAACCCAAGAAACTCAAGCTCCATATACCATCTTTTCTCAATCCTAAAATAACCCAAACCTCTTCCCTCTTCCTAAGTCTCCTATCATGCTTAATAGCATTGCCCTTCCTTTCATCCGCCAACCTACAAAAAAATCTTAAAATCATTTTTGTCTTTCAGTTCTTCCACACATTAATAAGTATATCTTGTCAATTCTGTCTTTAATTTTTTTCCAAAAACTCTAGCCCCTCTCTTCCCAATGTCACAGCAGTACTGTAGATGAGCCATTTACCCAACACCTATACTATTTCCATTACCTCCTAAGTCCCTGCCTTGCTGCTTCTAATCTACCTTCCTCAGTTACTAGAATTACTGAAACACGAATATGTCCATATCACTCACCTCTTTAAAAAATATTAAACAGGTCACTGACTACAGAAGAGCCTGACATTAAAGCCCTTCTCCATGAAATCCCAGAGATCTTTCCCCTGCCAGTCTCCTGACACTCCAGTACTCCACTGACACTGCCATATAACCCCACTGCCTTGCCTTGGGCCATGACAGTGCCACAGAATGGAATGCACTTCTCCACTCTGCTCTGCCTAGTGAACCATTTCTTTTTTTTTTTTTTTTTTTTTTTTGCGGTACTGGGGATTGAACTCGCGAGCATTCTACCTCCGAGCTATTACCGCCCCCCCCCCAGCCCTATTTTTTATTCTTTAGTTTGAAACCGGGTCTCACTAAGTTGCGGAGTGCCTCACTAGGTAGCTGAGGCTGGCCTCGAACCTGGATCCTCCAGTCTCAGCATCCCAAATGCTGGGATTACAAGCGTACGCCACCACGCCGGGCTCTGGTGAACCATTTCCACCTCTGTAAAAGCCATCTGAGTCACCTCTGGGAAGAACTGTTCTTTTTTCTATATTCTATGGAGTTTCACAAAGTAAATCACAAGTCTTCTAAAAGCTACTTCCTAAATTTGATTCCATTTTTCACCCCTACAAAACTGTTCCAGGTGAGGCACTAATTATTTCTCACCCAGACTGTTGCAACCATCTTCCTGCCACCAACCTTGTCCTTCTGAAATCTTTTCTCCATACTACTGACTACTGTGAATGTGTCCAAAATACAAAAATGACTATGTCACTCCTGCTTTATAAGCTGTTCCCAGCTCCCCTCCAACCCTACCTTCCTAATTCCCCATTTCGATCTGAAAACCCTGAATTTCCCTAGTTCCCCAACACACACACACACACACACTCTTTCCTGTCTCCATGCCTTTGTTCAGATGTAAAAAAGTTCTGTGCAATTTTTCTGTGAGTTGCTGGTTCTACCCTCTCCAGCTTGTGCTGTTTCCAAGATATATTTTTTAAGATGTAGCTCAGGTGTTCCTCCCAAAGACTTTTTACCATCTCAGGCTATAATAAATGTTATTTTCCAGCACTTCCACAGAGCTGTTGTCCTATCTTTTATTATACTATACCATGTTGTAATAATCTTTTTACCTCTAACTACAAGTACAGACAGTAAACTACTGAAGACCAAGAATCATGTTTTATTCATCTTTACATTTCTGATGTGTGGCAGAGTACCTCTCACATCACAGGGCCCAATATCAATTCACTAAACTGGATTTGCAATGTGACATTTATCATGCTACAGCTCAAGGTACAGTGAATCTGCTCCCTCTGCTAGATGGTGATGAATTTCTTGAGGGATAGGATAGGATCTCATTCAAGTATGTGAACCCAGCATCACAAAACCAAGTATACTCAATAAATCTTTACTGAATTAAATGGAACTAGAAATGTAATTTTGCTATCAGCAATCTTCTAGAATCTCTTAGAGCATCTAGTTTTCTAGGAATCAGGAACCTGAATTTGGTATCTGAATGCCAAATCAGTTGGGTAAAGCCACTATTGGCCAGTTTAAAAAAAGAGGGGGAGACCTCCCCAAATTCCCTAACATTAGACAAGTACATTATAGGTTTCTAATCTTATATAAAAAGCAAATATAAATATTTATAAAAAATGAAAATAAACTGGGTGTGGTGGCACACGCTTATAATCCAAGTACTTGGGAGGCTGAGATAGGAGGACTGTAGGTTCACTGCCAACCTCAGCTACTTAGTGAGGCCCTCCGCAACTTACTAAGACCCTGTTTCAAAATAAAAAATAAAATAGGGCTGGGGGTGTAGCTCAGAGGTAGAATGCCCTTGAGTTCACTCTCCAGTACCAAAAAAAAAAAAAAAAAAAGTCTACTGAGACATTTTTTTAAAGAAACTTTCCCCCATTACTCCACCTGAGATTAGGTACTATATTCAGTTTATGCAACAGAATGCTAAAAAAAATAGTGTTAGAAATACTATATTTTTAAGCCGAGTGTGGTGGCACAAGCTTGTAATCCCAGGACTTGGGAGGCTGAGGCAGGAAGATCACAAGTTTACAGCCAGCCTCAGCTACTTAGTGAGGTCCTCTGCAACTTAGTGAGACCCTGTTTCAATATAAAGAATTAAAAAATAGGACTAGGGGTGTAGCTCGGAGATAGAATGCACCTGGGTCCAATCCCCAGTACTGCAATAAAAAAAAAAACAAAAAAAAAACAGGGCTGGGGGTATAGCTTGGAGGGAGAATGCCCCTGGGTTCAATCCCCAGTACTGTAAAAACAAAACTTTTTTTCCCAACAAATGAAGAGAATGCCTATAGATTAACTTCTAATATGGATTTTTTTGGTTTTGGTTTTGATTTTTTTTTTTTGGTCCTGGGAATTGAATTTAGGGCCCTTCTACCTCTGAACTACATCCCCAGCCCATATTTTCTTTCTTTTTTTTTTTGCAGTACTGGGGATTGAACTCAGGGGCATTCTACCTCCGAGCTATACCCCCAGCCCTATTTTTTATTCTTTATTTTGAAACAGGGTCTCACTAAGTTGCAGAGGATATCACTAAGTAGCTGAGGCTGGCAAACCTACAATCCTCCTGTTTCAGCCTCCCAAGTACTGGGATTACAAACCTGTGCCACCTTGCCCAGCTCTGCAGTTTTTAAAAGGACAAAAATTTCAGTAACAGACTGTCTCACCGCAGCTAGTCTAATTAATTAACTATCTTGAGTTTCTAAACTGCAAGCCAAAAATTTAATGTCTCTCACAGTAATGCTAATAACTAATTTAAGAAAAATTTCATTTTCATAATTCAAAATCCCTCAGTGATTTTACATTTGACCAAGAAAAGAAAAATCTAAATAACTTATATTCAATAAATGAAAGATGTACTCGTCCTGGAACATTTTTCCTATGAATACTACAATCACAGTTAACAACCCTACCTGAGATACTCCAGCTCTGGCTTGATGAGCTTTCTTTTGGTCACCCCAGTTTCCAGTGGCTAAAGAATATTTCAGGCCATCAGATATGATTCTTGTTTTAATTGCCAATTCCAAGTTAAAATCCTTTCCTCGATCAATAAACTTCTGTGCGTAGATCCGTACTTCCTTAAGTAAATTCTTAAACATACTGCCAAATAAAATGGTATTGTTTTAAACAGGTAAAGGTCTACAACATGTATTCTCAACAAGGACAATACTGCCAAGAAGGGACAAAAATGTTTGCAGTAGGTTCTAAGTTGTTGTTATACTTTTTATGTGTAAAACAGATAGAGGGCTGAAGATGTGAGGTGAAGAGCTAGCCTAACATGTGCAAGGCCCTAGGTTTAAGCCCAGCACCACAAAAAAGAAAACAAACAAAAAACCAACCAAACAGGGTGTGTGTGTGTGTGTGTGTGTGTGTGTGTGTGTGTGTGTATAATACATACACATATGTGGCTGAGAAGCAATTAGGAAAACATATCAAAAGAGGCTCCTTAGTGAGGCAATAACCAAAAAAGGATGAATAATACAAAGCTATCACACACTAGCAAAACACTGCTAATATTATCCTTTTTATACTGTCCACATGTTTTGTTTTTTAAAATAGCTTTTTTCTGATTATAAAAGTATTATAAGCCAGGCATAGTGGCACATATTTGTAATCCCAGTACTTGGGAGGCTCAGACAGGAGGTTCATAGGTTCATGGCCAGCCTCAGCTACTTAGTGACACCCTCCGCAACTTAATGAGACCCTGTTTCAAAATAAAGAATAAAAAATAGGACTGGAGGTGGAGCTCAGAGGTACAGTACCCCTAAGCTCAATCCCCAGTACCACAAAAAGTATCATAAGTTCACTATGGAAAATAAAGAAACCTCAAAAATAAAGTAAAAAGTCACAAATGATCCCAATACTGTATGAAACAATTACTGCTAATATTTTCATGTATTTCCCTCCAGCTTGTGTATTTAAAAAGTACAGCCAGACGTGGTGATGCATGCTTGTAATCCCAGCATTTGGGAGGCTGAGATTGGAGGATCAGGGTTTGCGGCCAGCCTCCGCTACTTAGTGAGGCCCTCCGTAAGTTAGCAAGACCCTGTTTCAAAATAAAGAATAAAAAATAGGGCTGGGGGTGTAGTTCGGAGGTAGAATGCCCCTAGGTTCCATCCCCAGTACCACACAAAAAAAAAAAAAAGTACAAAAGTGCTGGGCATGGTGGAGCATGCTTGTAATCCCAGTACTTGGGAGGCTGAGACAGGAGGATCGAAGGTTCACGGCCAGCCTCAGCTATTTAGTGAGGCCCTATTTCAAACCAAAAAATAAAATAGGGCTGTGGGTGTAGCTCAGAGGTATAATGTTTAGCACCTTCATGTAACCCATCTAAAGTGAATCTTCCAGGGCAGAGTGGCACACACCTGTAATCCCAGTACTTGGGAGGCTGAGATAGGAAGATGATAGGTTCAAGGACAGCCTTAGCATCTTAGCAAGGCCTTCAGCAAGTTAACAAGACCCTATTTCAAAATAAAAAATAAAGTAGGGCAGGGGATGTAGCTGGGAGGTAGAATGCCCCTGGCTTCAATCCCTACGAAAGAAAGAAAGGAGGGAGGGAGGGAGGAAGGAAGTGAGAGAGGGAGGGAGGGAGGGAGGCAGGAAGGGAGGGAGGGATGGGGAGGGGGAGGGGAGGGAAGGGAAGGAAGGGAGAAAGAAAGAGAATATCCCGAAATCAACAATTTAACTCTGCAATTTCTTACCCTCTAAATAAGAATGCAAGTAGCGGCCCAGCAAGATCCAATCTTTTGTTTCCATAGTGATCTCTGTCATCTAGTTCTCTTCTACCCAAAGCTGCTAGAAGTAATCTATGAACCATATACCTTTAGAAAAAAGAAGGAAAGAAAAGAAAAAGAAGTGAAAAGGAAAACCTTCGGTTTGGGCTTTTTTCCCCTTAGTTTATATTAAAAAAAAAAACAAAAAACACCTTTTTACATCTTCAGCTTTAAGAAAAACACTATCTCAACTGTATCTTGGTAAAGAACTTAAAATAATAAAATTTAACATACCCCAAGAAATAGGCTTTTTTGGTCTCACAAAAATCACTGACACCAACATGAGGGAGCATTTCTTTTTGTAAGACTTCTTTTGCATATTTAATTCTTTTCTCTTTAGTAACACCAGGCTTTGCTCCTCTTGAACCAATGAAATTTAATGCAACATTCTGTTCTTGGATGACAAAAGCTTCATCAAGAGAAGGTTTAACCTATCAAATAATTTATATAAAAGTTATTTTCAAATTCATATTTGCACATTTTTTTATGGGGTTGGGGATGGAAGCCAGAGCCTTGCACATGCCAGGCAAGCACTCTATCACTGAGCTACAGCCCCAGCATATTTTCACCTTAAAATGAATCAGCTATCACTTAACTGACCACACATTCCTATGAACCTTACCAAATATATGAAATTTTTTAGAAAATGAAAGAATAACAAAATCTCAAGACTAGAACACTTTAAAGATCTAGAGATTTCTAACAAAATCTATTCATCAACACAAGCAATTTTACTTCCTAGAAAAATACAAATAATTTTACTTACATAAAGAGAAAAGTATTTTTGTTTGTTTTGACCAATAAAAAATAAAGTTCCTTCTAGGTATCTCAAAGATATTCAGAAAAGTTCTGAGGTCCTATTAGATTTACTAAACTATTCAGTCTTGGTATTGTCTTTCTTTTTTCTTCCCAGTACTAGGATTGAATATCAGTCCTCACACATGCTAGGAAAGTACTCTACTGCTGAGCTACACCTCCAGTCCTTTTTATTTTACTTTGAGTCAGGATCTCAATAAATTGCCCAGGCTAGCCTTAAACTTGCAATCCAAGTAGCTGAGTATACAGATGTTTGCCATCACACTAGGCCAAGAAATTTTTAACCTGTAAGTAAAACCACTCAATATTTTGTAAATGAGACTATTTTAGAAGTACACTATTAGCCCGGCGTGGTGGCACATGCTTGTAATCCCAGTACTTGTGAGGTTGAGACCGGAGGATCTGGGTTCACACCAGCCTCAGCTACTTAGTGAGGCCCTCTGCAACTCAGTGAGACCTTGTTTCAAAATAAAGAATAAAAAATAGGGCTGGGGATATAGCTCAGAGGTAGAATGCCCCAGGGTTCAATCCCCAGTACCACCAAAAAAGGGGGAAAAAAAAGTACACTACTGAAGAGCTCTGTATTCCAAATCTGCCACTATCTACTTGTGGCCTCTGAGCAGCCCTTTAATCAGTTTCCTCATCTATAAAAAGGTCAGATAAAATAATTTAGAAGTCCCATTCTGTTCTAACATTCTAAATTTCCAATTTGACATAATAATGAGGATGAAAAATCAGAGATAGCATTTAGTAATTTTGGCGTCTTTAAGTACCCCTTAATCTTATCATATATACTAAAATGCCCTTGTTTTGTTTGTGGGATTGAACTCAGGAGCATTCTACCTTTGAACTACACCCCCAGCCCTATTTTTTTATTCTTTATTTTGAAACAGGGTCTCACTAAGTTGCAGAGGGCCTCACTAAGGACAGCTGAGGCTGTCCGAGAACCCGGATCCTCCAGTCTCAGCTCCCAAGTACTGGGATTATAAGCGTGCGCCACCACGCCCGGCTCCCTTCTTGTTTCTGACTTCCTCACAGCCAGCCTAGGCAACTTGGCAAGACTCAGTTTCAAAATAAAAAAATTTTTAAAGGGGCTTAGGAGGTAACTCAGTGGTAAAGTGCTCCCAGATTTAATTCCTAGTACTAAAAAAAAAGTTATTCTCCTAAATGTGACAAAATATAAAATGACTCTTAATGCAGTGCCCTAGAAGCACACAATATTGTTTCTCTATTTTTCCTGCCAAAAAATGCATAAATTGAACCTAATCATGAAGAAATATCTCGATTCCAAACTAAAGGAAATTCTACAAAATAAATGACCTATCCTCTCTTAAAATTTTTATATTATAAAAGACAAAGACAGGCTAAGAAAAGAGTTTTTAAAACTAAAAAGGTGCAAAAAAATGCAATTCATGATCCTGAAATGGATTCTGAACTAAGAAAAAAAAATGCTACTAAAGACACTATCAGGACAACTGGCAAAAATCTGAGTAAGATCTGTAATTGGTGATATCATAAATTTCTTGATTTTAATTAATTATACAAGCCGGGCGTGGTGGCGCACACTTGTAATCCCAGCATTCGGGAGGCTGAGACTGGAGGATCCTGGTTCATGGCCAGCCTCCACTAGTGAGGCACTCCGCAACTTAGTGAGACCCTGTTTCAAAATAAAGAATAAAAAATAGGGCTGGGGGTGCAGCTCGGAGGTAGAATGCCCCTGAGTTCAATCCCCAGTACCGCAAAAAATGATAATAATAATAATTATACAATGATTATGTATGTGAATGCCATAAGTCCTTAGAAGGCATACACTAAAGTATTTATGAGGGAAGGAGCATGAAGCCTGAACCTTACTTTCAAATGGTCCATAAAAAAGTAATGTGTATATATAAACAGAATGAGAAGCCAGGCGTGGTGGCTCCCAGTACTTGGGAGGCTGAGACTGGAGGATCACAGGTTCAAATCCAGCCTCGGCAACTTCACAAGGCTTTCAGCAACCTAGTGAGACCCTGTTTCCAAATAAAAAATAAAATCCGGTTGGGGATGTAGCTTGAGGTAGAATGCCTGAGTTCAATCTCCAGTACAAAAAAAAAAAAAAACAGAGAAAGCAAATATGACAAAGGTAGCAAATTAATCTGAGTGAAGAGTATACAAGAGTTCTCTGTACTGTTCTTGCAACTTTTCTGTTAAATTTGAAATTCTTTCAAAATAAAAGGTTTAAAAAAGAAAAGACACCAACTGCTCATTTTCCCATTTTAACTAAATTGCACCAGACTAGTGTGCTTTTACAATTTTCTTTACTACTTTATCTTCCTGCTGCTGCCATTGAACTCTGACTGCCTCGTTTTCATGTCTATTTTACACAAAACTGTCAGAAGAGAGGCCTAGGCAGGGATGAAGGCTTTCACTACACAGTAAAAGGCATGAGATTGTGACAGCTAAATTGCTCTTCAGAGAAGCATTCTACTATGTGTTAAGGTGAGCAACAATCAGTACCTCTAAATTTCTTATAAAACACTAAGAATATATTTAGCTTTCACATTACCATTTCCATCATCTCTGGATCTTCAAAATCATAAATAATATGTTCCAAGATATCTCTGTCAGACACAAAACCTAATGCTCTGAACACAATAATGATGGGAACTTCTTGCTTGATATATGGTAGAGTTGCCACAATGCGCTGACCAATAGCGCTCTTTTTTGCACCCTAGAAAAACAAAATATCATTAGAACACTAATTAATACAAGAGCTCAGAGCATCATAAAATCAAGAGAGCCATTAAATATATGTTTTTTGTACATATTTCAAAAGAATCATGCCTTCTCATACTGACAAACCTCCTACAGCTATTTTTCAAAACCATTGGAACAGATTTACTAATTTTACAGACAGCCTAATTATTTACACCAGACAGAACTTCAACTGTCTTCCAAGTGCCTGCCAAGAATCTCTAAGAATTACCAAATATTCCATTTGGAAATGACTTCTGGCTACCAAAGACTATAAATACAATTGATACTTTGCCATCCTCTACCCCACAGGGGGTGGGGGAAATTCTGGAAGAAATAGATGAGAGGTAAAGAGAACATGAATAGACAAATATGAAAAAAGCCAAGCACAGAATGAAAACTAGACATTAAATCAGAGCTGGCCTGTGAGGTTTCTCCCTGTTTGAATAATGTTTCAAAATTAACAGCATCTTTTTTTTTTTTTTTTTTGCTGTACTGGAGATTGAACTCAGGGGCATTCTACCTCCGAGCTACACCCCCAGCCCTATTTTTTAGTCTTTATTTTGAAACAGGGTCTCACTAAGTTGCGGAGTGCCTCAATAAGTAGCTGAGGCTGGCTGCGAACCTGGATCCTCCAGTCTCAGCCTCTCAAAAGCTGGGATTACAAGTGTGCGCCTCCACGCCCAGCTAACAGCATCTTATAAGCTTCTTTTTTCCAATTTCTTCCTCTTTAATTGTACACACGTACAGAGTAAGTTATCAGCCTATCTGGCATGTCTGGCTACTTGGTTTTAGTCATATTCTCCACTTCAAATTTGTTCCTTCTCTTGGCCTCACAACTGTACAAAATCATGATTCCTCTAGTAACAACTCTGTCACTCTTCCCACTTCAGGCCTCCTTCCATAGAAAGTTTATCCCATCTCCTAACTTTGTTCAGTAACAAGTTATTATAAATTACACACAAATTTTCATCTTGATCTTTTTCCTGCACCCTCAGCCCTCATATTTCCAACAACTATGTTGTTGTTTCTACATTAGTATCAATTATTCCATTCATTTTATTATTACTTTCACAAAAAATCTTACTTCAGAACAAGTAGAATATTCAAAAATAATGCTTACATCATGAACCTGTAACCCAAAATCTTTTTGTCTAAAATTAAACTCACTATGCTCTCTCCAAAATCAATTCTTGGAAGTTCTCTATCACCATTCTTCCAGAACCTCAGGATAGAAATCATGAAATCCTAATTGACTTATCCTCTTATTATACCAAATTTATCATTAAGTCCCAATGATCTTAGTTTTTCTGCCTCTAATCAATTCATTTTGTCCCGAGTTGCCAAAAGAAAAAAAAACCTCCCTAATAAACCATGTTCTTGAGCCGGGCGTGGTGGCACACGCTTGTAATCCCAGCATTCGGGAGGCTGAGACCGGAGGATCCGGGTTCGTGGCCAGCCTCAGCTACCTAGTGAGGCACTCCACAACTTAGTGAGACTCGGTTTCAAAATAAAGAATAAAAAAATAGGGCTGGCGGTGTAGCTCGGAGGTAGAATGCCCCTGAGTTCAATCCCCAGTACCAAAAAAATAAAAATAAAAATAAAAAAATAAAAAAAAATAATAAAAATAAACCATGTTCTTTTCTTGGTCCTCCATAATCCAGGCCAATTCTCTTCAACAAAAAATGTCCAACTCAGTCACCTAGGGACTTACTCCAGATGCTTGTACCTAGACTTCATTCACCACTGCCAGCCACCATCCCATTTAGTCAGAACATTGCAGAGGTGGGAGCTGTTTTGTACTATGAAGACTTTTAACGTGAGTCTTGACGTGCACTTTTAGTTAAGAACCCCTAATCCAGAGCCATCATCATAAGTATCTACTCCTCAATCACTTTTTTTTTTTTTTTTTTTTTTTCAGTACTGGGAATTGAACCCAGGGGCATTCTACCTCCAAGGTACATCCCCAGCCCTATTTTTTTTTTTTTTTTTTTTTTTTTTTTTTTTTTTTTGCGGTACTGGGGATTGAACTCAGGGGCGTTCTACCTTTTTTATTCTTTATTTTGAAACCAGGTCTCACTAAGTTGCGGAGTGCCTCACTAGGTAGCTGAGGCTGGCCAAGAACCGGGATCCTCCAGTCTCAGCCTCCCAAATGCTGGGATTACAAGCGTGCACCACCACGCCTGGCTCCCAGCCCTATTTTTTATTCATTATTTTGAAACAGGGTTTCACTAAATTTTGGAGCGTCTCACTAAGTTAAGTGAGGCTGGCTGCAAACTCGGATCCTCCGGTCTCAGCCTCCCAAGTACTAGGATTATAAGCCTGTGCCACCACGCCTGGCTCCTCAACCACTATTTTCTGAGGTAATTCTCTCCTCCACCAACTGGGTCAAACTATTTTCTGAGGTAATTCTCTCCTCCACCAAAAATATCCTTCCTGTTTCTCTCTGCTTATACAAATCCATACTATCTTTAAAAGTTTAACTCAAGTGGTAAGTTTTGATTTGTTTTGTGGTATTAAGAGCATTCTACCTCCAAGCTATACCCTCAGCCCTATTTCCCTATTTTATTCTTTATTTTGAAACAGAGTCTCACAAAGTTGCAAAAGGCTTCACAACTTGCTGAGGCTGGCCATAAAGCGAATCTCCTGTCTCAGACTCCCAAGTACTGGGATTATAAGCCACCATGCCCGGCTAAGTCCTAAATTTTTATGGGCCACACCAAACTACTAATCTCATCCTCCTCCCAAGTTTCTACAGATCTATTTATATAATAGGTGTCATTTGGCCTCTGTACTGTTACTAATCACTATTATTTAATTGTATTCTTAATAAAACCATTACTCTCTTTTGTGGGGGGGTAACTGGGGACTGAATTCAGGGGATCTCTACCTACCTCCAGCCCTTCTTATTAATTAATTAGCTAATTAATTAACTTAGTGGTACTGAGGATTGAACCCAGAGGCATTTCACCTCTAAGCAACACCCTGAGCCCTTTTTATTCTTTGTTTTGAAATAAGGTCTCACTAGGTTACTAAGAGTCTTACGAGGTTGCTGAGGCTGTCCTCAAACCTGCAATCCTCCTGCCTCAGCCTCCCAAATACCGGAATTACAAGCATATGCCATCCCGACCAGCTAAAGATAGTAGGTTTGAGGACAACCTCACCAACATAGTGAGACTCTCAGCAACCTAGCAAGACTCTGTTTCAAAACAAAAAATTTTTAAAAGGGCTGGGACTGGGACAGGAGTATTGCAAGTTTATGGCCTGCCTCAGCGATTTAGTGAGGCCTTCCACAACTTAGTGAGATCCTGTTTTAAAATAAAATAAGAGCCGGGCGTGGTGGCGCACGCTTGTAATCCCAGCATTCGGGAGGCTGAGACTGGAGGATCCGGGTTCGCAGCCAGCCTCAGCTACCTAGTGAGGCACTCTGCAACTTAGTGAGACTCGGTTTCAAAATAAAGAATTAAAAAATAGGGCTGGGGGTGTAGCTCGGAGGTAGAATGCCCCTGAGTTCAATCCCCAGTACCGCAAAAAATAAAATAAGACTGGGGGTGTAGCTCAGAGGTAAAATGCCCCAGGGTCTCATCCATCCCCAGTAGCAAAAAAGAAAAAAAAAAAGGGCTGGGTAGGTCAGAAATAGAATGCCCCTGGGTTCAATCCCCAGTGCCAAAAAAAGAAAAGGTCAAATTAAATAATCTAAGTAACATAATTGGCATATAGTAATATTCAAAAATGTTATTATTGGAGTTTATTCCCATATGAAACATGCCTTTGACATGCAAGTTCTAAGATACCCAATGATCCCTGCCTCCTACTGTATTAACCTCGTATAATTCTCTACTAAATACAAGCTAAAGGTACCGACTTTCATCTAATTAAAAAAAAAAAACATGGCAAGCTGGGTGTGGTAGTACACACTTGTAATCCCAGTACTTGGGAAGCTGAGACAGGAGGATCCAGGTACGTGGCCAGCCTCTGCTACTTAGTGAGGCCCTCCACAACTTGGTTGAGACCCTGTTTCAAAATAAAGAATGAAAAATAGGACTGGGGACATAGCCTGGAAGTATTCGCCCCTGGGTTCAATCCCCAGTACCACAAAAAAAAAAAAAAAAAAAAAAAAAAAGGCAGGGGCTAGGGGCTGAGGGTGTAGCTCAATGGTAGAGCGCATGCTTAGCATATACGGGCACCTGGGTTCAATCCCCAACGCCACCAAAAAAAAAAAAAAAAAAAAAAAAGCAGCAGCAGCAGCTTCTGTGATTTAAGCTATAAAGATGAGTTTCCATTTTGTTCCTATACCCTCTCTCTGTGGTTCTTTTTGCTTATGCTCTCTGAAGAAGCAATCTTCCATATCATCAGCAGCAGAATAGAGAGGCACACATGGCAAGGAACTGAGAGAGGCTTCCAACCAATAGCCAGCAAAGACCTGAAATGTTTAGTCCAACAATGCTTAGAACAACTGCTTAGAACCGAACCCTGCCAGCAACTATATGAATGAGCCCTGAAATGGGCCACACAAACATCTGGACCATAGCCTCAGCCAGAGAACCCAGCTAAGCTGACTCAGATTCCTGACTCACAGAAACTGTGAAATAATAAATGCTATTAGTCTGTCACATAGCAATAGGAAAATAATAAAGCCTAACATATGACACCAATAACACGATCCAGAAAAATTTTCTAAGAATACCATGTGGTAAGTTACAAAACAAGGCAAAAAAAATAAACCCAAACCACATCCTATCCCAGGCCATACATACCTGTCCTCCTCTTGCCAGCATGCTAACCCATATAGTACTAGTTGGTCGGGAAGAATTCTCCAGACATGATCTGCACTCTCCTGTGTAGGCATATTTAGAATCCTTTTTGGCAAACACATAGACTGTGTTTGTTGCCATTTTCTCTTGAGCAATCAGAACCTATATGGACAATAATAGTTATATCCATGAAAGACAAATGGTCAGTAATGTAGGAAGAGTGACATCTGCACTTTAATTTGATTACATATGCTCACTGAAACATGAATTCTTGAACTTTTTATTATACCTTTTCTGATCCATTAATAATGAAATAGCCACCAGGATCCAAGGGGCACTCATTTAACTGACAAAGATCACGATCTGTTAAGCCATTCAATAGGCAGTAAGTTGAACGCAGCATAATTGGAATTTTTCCTATAAAAGTTTTCTGATGCTGAGTCTGAAGTTGTTCTTCGCCTTCTTTAATGACTGTTTTTGTTATATCAACATATAGTGGAGCAGAATACCTTTGAAAATAGAAGTAGATCACAGTTTAGCAACACTCAGGTATTTGCTAAAGTGTAAAACCTCAAATAACACTAGATTTTTTGAATTTTATTGCAACATAGGTTGCTGACAAGGAAAAATTTTCTCTTACGTGAGATTTCTTAGTCTGGCTTCATTTGGCATCATTGCTGAAGGTGCTCCATCTCTTTCCCAATGGGTAGGCTTGGAAAGGTAAATTTGTTCAAACTTCAGCAAATATCTTGGCTGAAATTAAACCAAACACATGAAAAGGTAATTTTCCTATGAAAGTTTTAATAATTCCATTTTAATTGGCATTAACATTTTAAGCAGCTCTGAAAACTGGAGCTATTATTCAATTTTACTGACATGAGGACTCTCCAGTGTCAACACCCACACTTCATATATGTCAATTCTTACTCCTAAATGCTTAAAGGCAGAAATTTGGGGAGGGAGGGGAGGATTGAACCCAGGGGCATTCTACCTCTAAGCTACACCCCCAGCCCTATTTTTTATTCTTTATTTTAAAACAGGGTCTCACTAAGTTGTGGAGGGCCTCACTAAATAGCTGAGGCTAGCCAAGAACCCAGATCCTCCTGTCTCAGCCTCCCAAGTACTGGGATTACAAGCATGTGCCATCACACCCAGCAGAAAAAAAAAATTTTAATATGCCACGAGTAAATTAAAATTGCACTTATCATCTGCTCCAAGTTTGTATTAAACTGCCAAAATGGACTATATTAATAATCCATACAAAGCCGGGCGTGGTGGCGCACGCTTGTAATCCCAGCATTCGGGAGGCTGAGACCGGAGGATCCGGGTTCGCGGCCAGCCTCAGCTACCTAGCGAGGCACTCCGCAACTTAGTGAGACTCGGTTTCAAAATAAAGAATAAAAAATAGGGCTGGGGGTATAGCTCGGAGGTAGAATGCCCCTGAGTTCAATCCCCAGTACCG
>PVLC010010058.1:0-51789 GCA_004027655.1 Graphiurus murinus
AAGACAAGCGTGCTCCACCATGTCAGCTCTTGTTTTTGTTTTTGTTTTTGGTAGTACTACACTTTCTTTACCTGAAATATGGAGATGATGACCATTCCTATCTCATGGGGTGATTATTCAGAATCAATGCTTAAGAATCCATGTAAAGTGCTTAAGAATAGTGTCTGGCACTGTGAACACTATGTGGATTTTATCAAGCCGAGCTGTCAAACCACCACCATCTGCGTCAATATGAATTTCTCCTAAAGCTAAGCCTCAAATATGAATTCAGGTGTCCATGGTTTGGAGGTGAAGGGAGGCTGGGAAGGGCAGGGAGCCAATTGCTATTGCTTGGATTTTTTTGTTTGTTTTGTTTTGTTTTTTGTGGTACTGGGGATTGAACCCAGGTCATTTTACCTCTGGGCTATACCCTCAGTCCTATTTTTATTCTTTATTTTGTGACAGGGTCTCACTAAGTTGCGGAGGGCCTCACTAACACATTGGCCTTTGAGGGACATTCAACATCCAAGCAAAACTGGGCATGTTGGCACACACCTGTAATCCCAGTACTTGGGAGGCTGAGACAGGAGGATCACAGGTTCGCAGCTATCCTTAGTAACTTGGAGAGGCCCTCCACAACTTAGTGAGATCCTGTTTCAAAATAAAAAATAAAAGCCAGCATGGTGGTGCACACTTGTAATCCCAGCATTTGGGAGGCTGAGACCTGAGGACCCGGGTTCATGGCCAGCCTCAGCTACCTAGTGAGGCACTCCACAACTTAGTGAGACCCTCTTTCAAAATAAAGAATAAAAAATAGGGCTGGGGATATAGCTTGGAGGTAGAATGCCCCTGAGTACCACACACACAAAAATAAATGAATAAATAAATAAATAAAAATAAAATAGAGCTGGGGTGTGTGGGCACTGTGAGGTCTGGCTGGTGGAGACTGAGAACAAAGAAACCCTAAGAAACGGGCACGGAACAAAAGCAGGGAGAAATAGCCCTAACCACCCCTCTGTCCTGGCCCATAAATTTACCGACTCTGGCCCAGTGTCAAGCCTACCAATCAGAGGAAATAGGTGACGGCTTCTGCTCTCCCTCCCCCACCAAAAGCCCCAAGTCTAAGCAGCAGGCTCGGGGTTCTTTCCCCAGTCAGTCATTCCCTCCCA
Source organism: Graphiurus murinus (assembly GCA_004027655.1). Classification (NCBI taxonomy): domain Eukaryota; kingdom Metazoa; phylum Chordata; class Mammalia; order Rodentia; family Gliridae; genus Graphiurus; species Graphiurus murinus. Next base: position 1,149 of record PVLC010010058.1, read on the forward strand.
GGGTTTTTTTTTTTTTTTTTTTTTTCCAATTACTTTTTTTTTTTTTTTTTGCGGTACTGGGGATTGAACTCACGGGCATTCTACCTTTGAGCTATGCCCCCAGCCCTATTTTTTATCCTTTATTTTGAAACCGGGTCTCACTAAGTTGCGGAGTGCCTCACTAGGTAGCTGAGGCTGGCTGTGAACTCGGATCCTCAGGTCTCAGCCTCCCAAATGCTGGGATTACAAGCGTGCGCCACCACACCCAGCTTTGCCAGTTACTTCTTTAATAGATCATTTTTTGACATAATAACTCACATCAATTTTAGATATTATCACATAAAGCATGGTGAGAAAAGAAATTTTGCTTCATAATTTGAAAAACTCATAATAAAACTTGCCAACAAAAACAAATAAAAGAAAAGCAATTTTGAAAATAAATACAGTCCATGCCAAAGTAGTATAAAATGAAGCTAGAAGTCTTCAAAAAGAAAACATTTTTGTCCCAATATTTTCTCACTTTTTATTTTTTTATTTTATTTTATTTATTTTTTTTTTTTGCGGTACTGGAGATTGAACTCAGGGCATTCTACCTCCGAGCTACACCCCCAGCCCTATTTTTTTTAATTCTTTAGTTTGAAACAGGGTCTCACTAAGTTGCGGAGGGCCTCACTAGGTAGCTGAGGGCCTCACTAGGTAGCTGAGGCTGGCCGAGAACCTGGATCCTCCTGTCTCAGCCTCTCAAATGCTGGGATTACAAGGGTGCGCCACCACGCCCGGCTATTTTCTCACTTTTTAAGCTACCAGGTTTTATTCCTAAATAAAGCCTGTTCCTTGCCGTCAAGCCATGTCCCTTTTGTCCCTATAATTCCTAACAGGGTGTAGCTTGGAGGTAGAATGCCCCTGGGTTCAATCCCTAGTACCACAAAAAGAAAAAAAAAAAAAAAAAGCCAGGCGTGGTGGCGCACGCTTGTAATCCCAGTACTTGGGAGGCTGAGACCAGAGGATCCGGGTTCTCGGCCAGCCTCAGCTACTTAGTGAGGCCCTCCGCAACTTAATATGACCCTGTTTCAAACTAAAGAATAAAAAATAGGACTAGGGGTGTAGCTCAGAGATAGAATGCACCTGGGCTCAATCCCCAGAACCTGGAAAAAAAAAAAAAAAAAAGGCCCACGTGTTGAAGGCGGTGCTTTGAGGGAGGAGGCGGAAGCTCCAGGAGGGGTCCAGTGGAGTGCTCTTAAGGCACCGAGAGTGTGTCGGTGAAGGGGATTGATTGTGCGACCCCAGGGTTCCTGTTTCTTTCTTCCTGGCTGCTGAGGTAGGCGGAGGGGGTTTTTGTTTGTTTTTGTTTGGTTGTGATTTTCGTTTCTTTGCTTTGTGATATTGGAAATTAAACCCAGGGGTGCTCCACCACTGAGCTATGTCCCCCAATTTTTTTTACTTGTAGTGCTGGGAATTGAACACAGGGGCATTCTACCTCTGAGCTACACCCCAGCCCTATTTCATTTGTTATTTTGAATCAAATTCTCACTAAGTTGCCGAGGATCTTGCTAAGTTGCTGAAGAGCTGGCCTTGAACATGTGATTCTCCTGTCTTAGTCTCCTAAGTACTGAAATTACAGGCATGTGTCACCATGCTTGGCAACCTTTCCTCTTCATAATTATCTCAGACGTGTCATTACAGTGACTGAAAACTGATTAACATACTATTTGGTGTGCTGATGACTAAATTGCTACTTCAGGCAATGGGGCTTACCCCAGGGGATCCTTCAAAAGGCCATAAAACAGCTGGGCATGGTGGCACAGGCCTGTAATCCTAGGGAGGCTGAGACAAAAGGATCACAGGTTTGAAGCTAGCCTCAGCAATTTAGTGAGAACCTCAGCAACTTAGACCCTGTTTCAAAACAAAAATATAAAAAATGGCTGAGGGTGTAGCTTGGAGGTTGAACACTCCTACAGGTTCAATCCCCAGCATGGAAGGAAGGAAGGAAGGTCATGGAGCAGCCCTCAGCATGAGATCACGGAGGGATAATGAATGCCGAGGTATTCATGTCCATCTCCTGTCCCTCATTGGCTGAGGAGTGCTCTGAGGAGTCTCCTTGGCATTTGGCACATCTTGCTGCCTCTTTTTTTTTTTTTTTTTTTTTTTTTTGTGGTACTAGGGATTGAACCCAGGGACATTCTACCTCTGAGCTACACCCCTAGCACTATTTATTTATTATTTTAATGACCTACTTATATTTACTTTATATATTTTTATACTTTTATTGGTGCATTATAGTCTCATGTCATAATGTAAAGCGTAGTGATGGTGACAGACATGCACGCACACAGCACTTGGCGGGCTCCCCGCTCCCTCCGCTCTCCCCTCCCCATTCAGGGTTTTGAGATCCACGTTGGTTTTCTCACATAGGTTCATAATGATCCTCCTTCTCCCCTCCCCTTCCCCTAGACCACCTCCTGGATCCACTGAGGACTCTCCTGCATTATCTGAAGCCCCTCTAATATTCCCTAGCTTTCGAATATTAGAGAAAACATAGGATCCTTCACTTTCTGTGACTGGCTAATCTCACTGACTATAATGTTCTCCAGGTCCATCCATTTTCCTGCAAATGTCATTATTTTGTTCTTCTTGATTGCTGAGTAGAATTCCATTGTGTGTATATCCCACAATTTTGTAATCCATTCGTCTGCTGATGGACACCTAGATTGGTTCCATAATTTGACTATTGTAATTATGCTGCTATAAACATGGATATGCATATTTTACTATAATTTTCTGATTTTAGTTCCTTTGGAAAGATACCCAGGAGTGGTATAGCTGGAAGCCCTTTTTATTTTATTTTATTTTTTAATTAATTAATTTATTTATTTTTGCGGTACTGGGGATGGAACCTGGGGGCATTCTACCTCCGAGCTACAGCCCCAGCCCTATTTTTTTATTCTTTATTTTGAATCAGGGTCTCACTAAGTTGCAGAGGGCCTCACTAAGCAGCTGAGGCTAGCCAAGAACCCGGATCCTCCAGTCTCAGCCTCCCAAATGCTGCCCTTTTTATTTTGAAACAGGGTCTTGCTAAGTAGTAGCTGAGTCTGGTCTTGAACCTGTAATCTTCCTGTCTCAGCCTCCCAAGTACTGAGATTACAGGCATGTGCCACACCACGCCTAGTTGTATCTGCTGCGTTCTAGAGTAATGCATAAACATGTGTCAAAGAGGCAGAGACCCCTGTGCCCTTGAATGAGACCTGTCCACTAAGTCTGCACAGGACCTCTGAGGGTGTGCCCAGAGCATATGGCTGGGCCACCAGGTCCGCCACAGCTTGTAACAAGTTGGCAGCATACCAACTGGGACACTCTGCTTGAGGGAGGAGCAGCTGGTCATTCTCAGGGTTTGCTTATCTGAACAACTCTGCAATACGCAGCCTTCTGGGGAACCGGTTATCAATTTACTGCTTCTGGACTCCAAATTCTCTACCTGCGCCCCCTGCTGGAGAAGAGACATTGAGCATTGTCTCCTCTGCAGCAAGGTGCTGAGCTTTGCCAGTAGAGGGCGGGGTGTGTGTGTGTGTGTGTGTGTGTGTGTGTGTGTGTGTGTGTGTGTGTGTGTGTGTACTTTTTTTCGGTGGGGGGGGGTACAGGGGATTCTACCTCCTAGCTACATTCCCAGCTCTATTTTTTTTGGCGGTACTAGGGATTGAACTCATTCTACCTCCGAGCTATACCCCCAGCCCTATTTTTTATTCTTTATTTTGAAACCGAGTCTCACTAAGTTGCGGAGTGCTTCACTTGGTAGCTGAGGCTGGCCGAGAACCTGGATCCTCCTGTCTCAGCCTCTCAAATGCTGGGATTACAAGCATGCACCACCACACCCGGCTCCCCAGCTCTATTTTTTATTCTTTATTTTGAAACAAGGTCAGCCTCACTAAGTAGCTGAGGCTGGCCAAAAACCCAGATCCTCTGGCTCTACAGCTGTATGCACCTTCTTGCTTCTGCTTTGTGGTTGGTTTATAGCACATGTGAAGATATCTAATGCTGGGGTGGTGGCACACGCTTATAATCCTAGTACTTGGGAGGCTGAGACAGGAGAATATCAGGTTCGTAGCCAGCCTCAGCTGCTTAGTGAGGCCCTCCACAACTTAGTGAGACCCTGTTTCAAAATAAAGAATGAAAAAATAGGGCTAGGGGTTTATATCGGAGGTAGAATGCCCCTGGGTTCAATCACACCAAAAAGTCATCTAATGATGAGCTCCACGCTCATGAATCCAGGGTGCTTAGTTGTGTGCACCTTGCGGCCCCCAGACCTGGCGACCATCTCCCTGCCGTCCTCCTGATGCCATGTGCTCAGGCTTCACCTCTCCAGATGTGCCCCAATTCCACCTGCGCAGCAGCCTCAGCCCCTTTCCCCACTGAGGGCTTGCCTGCTTGCCCAGTGACTGTGGACTAGCTCCAGCCCAGGCAGTTCACCCAACCTCTCACCACCCAATAAGCTGCAACCAGACCTCCTCCTGTGAGGCCTAGCACTCCCCTTTCAAATCTATTCTTTGGGGACTGACGTCCCTAGGATAGCTTTTAAAGTTCTCTTTATATAGCTGGGTGTGGTGCATGCCTGTCATCTCAGTAGTTGGGAGGCTGAGACAAGAGGATCACAGGTTCAAGGCCAGCCTCAGCAATTTGCTGAGACTCAGCAACTTAGTGAGTCCCCGTTTCAAAGTAGAATAATAATAATAATAATAAATAAAATAGAGCTGGGGCCTGGGTGTGATGGCCCACACCTGTAACCCCAGTACTTGGGAGGCTGAGACAGGAAGATCAAAGGTTTGAAGCCATGGCTGGGCATGGTGACACACACCTGTAATCTCTGTACTTGGGAGGCTGAGACAGGAGGATTGCAGGTTCAGGGACAACCTCAGGAAATAGTGAGACTCTCATCAATCTAATGAGACTCTATTTCCAAATAAATAAAATCGGACTGGGGGGTATAGCTTGAAAGTAAAATGCCTCTGGGCTCAATCGCCAGTACCACAACAACAAAACAAAGCAAAACAAAACAAAAAAAGATTTGAAGTCAGCTTCAGCAATTTAGCAAGACCCTGCTTCCGAATTAAAAATAAAATAGGGCCGGGCGTGGTGGCACATGCTTGTAATCCCAGCATTTGGGAGGCTAAGACCAGAGGATCTGGGTTCAAGGCCAACCTCAGCTACTCAGTGAGGCATTCCCACAACTTAGTGAGATCCTATTTCAAAATAAAGAATAAGAGCCGGGCGTGGTGGCGCACGCTTGTAATCCCAGCATTCGGGAGGCTGAGACCAGAGGATCCGGGTTCGCGGCCAGCCTCAGCTACCTAGTGAGGCACTCTACAACTTAGTGAGACTCGATTTCAAAATAAAGAATAAAAAAAAAAAAATAGGGCTGGGGGGGTATAGCTCAGAGGTAGAATGCCCCTGAGTTCAATCCCTAGTACCACAAAAATAAATAAGGAAAGAAAGAAAGAAAGAAAGAAAGAAAGAGAAATAGGACTGGAGGTATAGCTCAGAGGTAGAATGCCTCATTAAGTACATGGGAGGCTGAGACTGGAGGATCCGGGTTCGAGGCTATCCTCAGCTACTTAGTGATGCCCTCCACAACTTAGTGAGACCCTGTTTCAAAATAAGGAATAAAAAATAGGGCTGGGGGTGTAGCTCAGAGGTAGAATGCCCCTGGGTTCAATCCCTAGTATCGCAAAAAAAAAAAAGAATAAAAAATAGGACTAGGGGTGTAGCTTAGAGGTAGAATGCCCTTGAGTTCAATCCCCAGTACTGCAAAAAAATAAATAAATAAAAAATAAAGAATAAAAAGTAGGTCTGGGGGTGTAGCCCCTGGGTTCAATCCCCATTACCATAAATAAATAAATGAATAAATAAATAAATAAAGGAAAGCCAGGGGTGGTGACGCACGCTTGTAATCCCAGCATTCGGGAGGCTGAGACCGGAGGATCCGGGTTCACCGCCAGCCTCAGCTACCTAGTGAGGCACTCCGCAACTTAGTGAGACCCGGTTTCAAAATAAAAGAATAAAAAAAAAAATAGGGCTGGGGATATAGCTCGGAGGTAGAACACCCCTGAGTTCAATCCCTAGTACTGCAAAAAATAAATAAATAAATAAAGGAGTGAGGATGTAGCTCAGAGGCAGAGTACCCCTAGATTCAACTCCCAGTAAAGTGCACACACACACATACACACAGTCTGGTTTGTGTGCTTGGGGAACTTCCAGGAAGTGACATTGACTGGAGAAGAATGACCCAGAGCCAGGAGAAAAGGAGGCTAGGGGAACGTGCTGCTCTTGGGGTGGAGAACGGAACATACAGGGCCCCAGGGGATTTATTTCTCGTGTGATGGACAATTGTGTCAGTTTGGGACCTCTGAGAAGCAAATGCCAAATAGGAATTAACCATGCACAGATTGAATCCAGGAGCATTTAATTTAATTATTTATTTATTTATTTATTTTTCGGTACTGGGGATTGAACTCAGGGGCATTCTACCTCCGAGCTATACCCCCAGCCCTATTTTTTATTCTTTATTTTGAAACCGAGTCTCACTAAATTGCGGAGTGCCTCACTAGGTAGCTGAGGCTGGCTGTGAACCCGGATCCTCCGGTTTCAGCCTCTCAAATGCTGGGATTACAAGCGTGCGCCACCATGCCTGGCTCATGCCCCTGGTTTCAATCCCTAGCACTGCTTCGTACACAAAAAATAGGAAAAAAAAATTTAAATTAAAAAAAAAATTTTTTTTTAATGCTCCTGTACCTCCAAGATACACCCCAGTCCTATTTTTTATTTCTTATTTTTGAAACAGGGTCTCACTAAATTGCAGATGGCCTCACTAAGTTGCTGAGGATGGCTTCGAACCTGTGATCCTCCTATCTCAGCCTCCCAAGTACTGGGATTGCAAATGTGTGCCACCACACCCTAGCTATTTTATTTCTTATTTGGAAACAGGGTCTTGCTAAGTTGCTGAGGCTGGCTTTGAACCTTTGATCCTCTTGTCTCAGCTTCCCAATTACTAGGATTACAGATGTGAGCCACCATGCCTAGCACCAAGCCTTTTTTTTTTTTTTTTGCGGTCCTGGGGATTGAACTCAGGCATTCTACCTTCCAGCCGAGCAATACTCCCAGCCCCCTCCCCCCCTTTTTTTCCTTATTTTGAAACAGGGTCTCACTAAGTTGCGGAGTGCCTCACTAGGTAGCTGAGGTTGGCTACAAACCCAGATCCTCCAGTCTCAGCCTCCCAAATGCTGGGATTACAAGCGTGTGCCACCACGCCCGGCTTCCATTTTTTATTTTTATTTTGAAACAGGGTCTCACTAAACTGTGGAATGCCTCACTAAGTAGCTGAGGCTGGCTGTGAACCCAGATCCTCCTGTCTCAGCCTCTCAAATGCTGGGATTACAAACATGGTGGTGCACGCTTGTAATCCCAGCATTCGGGAGGCTGAGACCGGAGAATCTGACTTCTCGGCCAGCCTCAGCTACCTAGTGAGGCACTCCGCAACTTAGTGAGACTCGGTTTCAAAATAAAGAATAAAAAAATAGGGCTGGGGGTGTAGCTTGGAGGTAGAATGTCCCTGGGTTCAATCCCCAGTACCACAAAAAGAAAAAAAAAGAAATAGGGTCGCTCAAGCCAGGCGTGGTGGCGCACGCTTGTAATCCCAGCATTCGGGAGGCTGAGACCAGAGGATCTGGGTTCGCGGCCAGCCTCAGCTACCTAGTGAGGCACTCTGCAACTTAGTGAGACCCTATTTCAAAATAAAGAATAAAAAATAGGGCTGGAGTGTAGCTCAGAGGTAGAATGCCCCTGAGTTCAATCCCCAGTACCGGAAAAAAAAAAAAAAAACAACAGGGTCTCACTAAGTTGTGGAGTGCCTCACTAGATAGCTGAGGCTGGCCAAGAACCCAGATCCTCCTGTCTCAGCCTCCCAAGTACTGGGATTACAAGTATGCACTACCATGCCTGGGTTGCTTTTCATCTTTTAAATTAGTCTAAACTGTTGTGAGAATCCATATAATTCTTTTTTCTAAGTGTAGGTATCTGTGTTTTAACATTCAGTGTTCAGCTGGGCTAACAGCCAACTTTTAGCTGACCAAGGTCAACCTTGGTTGCAGCTCTTGGCTGACAGCTTAGAGACAGAGAAAAGGATTTTCTTGTTCTGCCTGAGTATGAAAGCTTTTTCTTATTAGCAGTCAATACAAGCTCAATCCCCATCAGTCTCCTAAGAGGCCTCCTTTTAGGTATCCAGTATAGTCCAAAGTGGAGGTCAAAGGTGAAGGTGAGCAGGCCAGCTTTATTGGATTCAAGGTTGGGGAAAGGAGGAGTGAGGGCGGCTCTAGGCCGGGGGGAGCTGCCTGCAGGGCCCACTCGAGTCACTTCTTCCACTCCTTCTTCGTGTAGTCCCACCGCGAGGCCAGGCCTTGCACGGGGTTGCCCTTCATGTCCAGGATGCGCTGCAGCTGCTGGGCCTTCCACTCGTCCGTCAGGGTGATAGGCTTCTCCGGGAACACTGCAGGGAGGACAGAGGTAAGGACAGTGACCACCAGCCCCAGCCCTCCCCCGAGCCATGCTCTCTGGCCTCAGGGCTGAGGCACCCTGCACCAAGGAGTTCCCTCCACCCCAGCCGGCCTCCACCAGACTCTCCTAAGGCGTCCTCCAGAGACCTCTGGGTTCTCACCCTAGCCTGCTTCAGAGCCGCCACAGGAACAGGACCAAGGTCCCTCCCCACCCTGAGCCTCGTTTCTCATCTGCCTCTGGAGCTGATGGTGGCTGGAGCCCTGATTTGAAGACCACCTGGATCCAACTTCCAGCTCTGCCACTCCTTTGCTGTATGACCTTAAACAAGTCACCTCACCTCTCCAGCCTCAGATTCCTTGCCTGTCAGAAGTAGGTCCTATCCACAAGGGTTGTGGAGATCAAGGTTTGTGAAACTCTTGGCACAATGTTAGAGAAGAACCACCTGCTACACATTACCTACTGGAATTATAATCATGGATTTTGCTCCAAGGATCTAGGGTGAGACTGTTCCTTTTGTTTTCTAAGGGGGTGGGGTAGAAGGTAGGAAGAAGTGTACACTTTAAAAACTTGGGGAAGCCGGGCGTGGTGGTGCACGCTTGTCATCCCAGCATTCAGGAGGCTGAGACCTGAGGATACAGGTTCGAGGTCAGCCTCAGCTACCTAGTGAGGCACTCTGAAACTTAGTGAGACCCTGTTTCAAAATAAAGAATAAAAAAGAGGACTGGAGGTGTAGCTCGGAGGTAGAATGCCCCTGAGTTCAATCCCCAGTACCACAAAAAAAAAAAAAAAAAACTTGGGGAAGCCAGTATGGTGGCCCATGCCTATAATCCCAGTACTTGGGAAGCTGAGACAGGAGGATCACAGGTTCAAAGCCAGTTTTAGCAATTTAGCAAGGCTCTCAGCAACCTAGCAAGACCCAGTTCCCAGATAAAAAATAAAATAGGGCTGGGGTGTGGTGGCACATTCTTGTAATCCCAGTACTTGAGAAGCCAAGACAGGAGGATTGCAGGTTTGCAGCCAGCCTCAGCTACTTAGTGAGACCCTCTGCAATAGTGAGACTCTGTTTCAAAAATAAAGAATATGAAATAGGGCAGGGAGCTGGCTGTGGTGGCGCATGCTTGTAATCCCAGTACTTGGGAGGCTGAGACCAAAGGATCTGGGTTTGCGGTCAGCCTCAGCTACCTAGTGAGGCTCTCCGCAACTTAATGAGACCCTGTTTCAAAATAAAGAATAAAAATAGGGATGGGGGTGTAGCTCAGAGATAGAATGCCCCTGAGTTCAATCCCCAGTACCACAAAAAGAAAAAAGAAAAAAAAATTTGCTGAGACCAGCCTCAGACCTGTGACCCTCTTTTCTCGGCCTCCCAGGTACTGAGATTAGGCGTGTGGGGGTGCACCACCACACCTAGCTAATAAACCTTTTTGTTTTGTTTGCTTAAGCTCTTGTATGCTGGGAAGTCTTTGTTATAGCAGCTAAAACAATATACTGGAATACACATGGTTATTGTACAGCAATCAGTAACAACACTGTTCATGACTATGTGCCAAGCACTGGCCCTCTCCTTAAATCCTCAAAAGAACCCTGAGATGTAAGCATTATTATTCCCACTTTACAGATGAGGAAATTGAGGTCCAGAGAGGTAGATTCCTACATCCTGACCCAGGCAGTCATGTTCTGCCCCTCATCTTCCTCCCCTGTGCAAACTTTTCAGAAGCACTTAGATGAGTCCCAGTATGGTTCCCTTGGCTAGTCGCAGCACGGTCTGCAGCCAGGTGAGGCACAGCCACTCACCGTAGACGCGCTGCCACCAAATTAGCAGAGCCGTGAAGCCAATGAGAAAGAAGACACAGCCCATCACCGTCTTCCACTCGTTGGAGCGCTGGTTCATCTCCGCGAAGGTCTGCTGGTACTGGAGCCGGTACACTGGAGGCAGATGGGGGGAGGCTTCAGGTGCGCTCACTGCAGAGACCCTGGGCCAATTCTTAGCCCAGGACCCCTGGCGACTCCTCCCCCAGCAGGTAATGTTGATCCAGCAAAGAAACTTTTTAACTTTAAAAAATTCGAAGCTGGAAGCCGGGTATGGTGGCCCACGCTTGTAATCCCAGCATTCGGGAGGCTGAGACCGAAGGATGCGGGTTCACGGCCAGCCTCAGCTACCTAGTGAGGCACTCTGCAACTTAGTGAGACCCTGTTTCAAAATAAAGAATAAAAAAGAGGACTGGGGGTGTAGCTCGGAGGTAGAACACCCTTGAGTTCAATCCCCAGTACCGCAAAAAAAATAAATAAATAAAAAATAAAAAATAAATAAAGAATAAAAAATAGGACTGGGGGTGTAGCTTGGAGGTAAATACCCCTGGGTTCCAGCCCCAGTACCGCAAAAATAAATAAATAAATAAATAAATAAATATATAAATAATAAAAAAGAAGGGTGACCAAGTGATGACATAACAGTGACTGAGCCAGAATAAATTTTTTTTTTTTTCGGTACAGGGGATTGAACTCAGGGGCATTCTACCTCCGAGCTACATCCCCAGCCCTATTTTTTATTCTTTATTTTGAAACCGAGTCTCACTAAGTTGCGGAGTGCCTCACTAGGTAGCTGAGGCTGGCCGCGAACCTGGATCCTCCGGTCTCAGCCTCCCGAATGCTGGGATTATGAGCGTACGCCAGCACACCCGGTTCAGAATAAAATTTCTGCTTTTTTCTTTTGTGTGTGTGTGGTTCTGGGGATTGAACTCAGAGGCATTCTACCTCCGAGCTATATCCCCAGTCCTATTTTTTATTTTTATTTTGAAACAGGGTCTCACTAAGTTGTGAAGGGCCTCACTACCTGGATCCTCCAGTCTCAGCCTCCCAAGTACTGGGATTACAAGTGTGCGCCACTATGCCCAGCTCCTCAGCCCTATTTTTATTCTTTTTTTTTTTTTGCGGTACTGGGGATGGAACCTGGGGGCATTTTACCTCCGAGCTACAGCCCCAGCCCTATTTCTATTCTTTCTTTCTTTATTTACTTTTGCGGTACTGGGGATTGAACTCAGGGACATTCTGAGCTATACTCCCAGCCCTATTTTTTTTTTTTATTCTTTATTTTGAAACCGAGTCTCACTAAATTGTGGAGTGTCTCACTAGGTAGCTGAGGCTGGCCGAGAAGCTGGATCCTCCGGTCTCAGCCTCCCGAATGCTGGGATTACAAGCGTGCGCCACCACGCCTGGCTTTATTCTTTATATTTTGTTTTGTTTGTGGTACTGGGGATTGAACTCTGGGGCATTCTACCTCCGAGCTATACCCTCAGCCCTATGTTTTATTCTTTATTTTGAAACCAGGTCTCACTAAGTTGCGGAGTGCCTCACTAGGTAGCTGAGGCTGGCCTCGAACCCAGATCCTCTGGTCTCAGCCTCCCGAATGCTGGGATTACAAGCCTGCGCCACCACGCCCAGCTCCTATTCTTTATTTTGAAACAGGGTCTCACTAAGTTGCAGAGGCCTCACTAAGTAGCTGAGGCTGGCCACGAACCTGGATCCTCCAGTCTCAGCCTCCCAAGTACTGGGATTACAAGCCTGCACCACTATGCCCAGCTTCAGAATAAAATTTCTGCCTTTTTTTTTTTTTTTTTGCATTACTGGGGATTGAACTCAGAGGCATTCTACCTCCGAGCTATTACAAGTCTGTGCCATCATGCCCGGCTTGCTTTTTTTTTTGTTTTTAGAACTTGGAGTGGGAGACAGATAGCAAATGCCTGGGACAGACTGTGTACAGGGGCTATTTCAGTTAGGGTGGCCAGAGGAGGTTTCTCAGAGGAGGTGGCATTGTTTTTATCTTTTTATTTTTTAATTTATTTATTGAGCCAAGTGTGGTGGCCCACACTTGTAATCCCAGCATTTGGGAGGCTGAGACTGGAGGATCTGGGTTCGCGGCCAGCCTCAGCTACCTAGTGAGGCACTCCGCAACTTAGTGAGACCTGGTTTCAAAATAAAGAATAAAAAATAGGGCTGGGGGTATAGCTCAGAGGTAGAATGCCCCTGAGTTCAATCCCCAGTACCGCAAAAAAAAAAAAAAAAAAAGAAAGAAACTGGGTCTCACTAGGTTGATGAAAGTCTCAATTTTGCGGAGGCTGTCCTCGAACCTGCGATCCTCCTGTTTCAGCTTCCCAAGTACTGGGATTACAAGCGTGTGCCACCATGCTTGGCTAGGACCCTGTTTCAAAAGAAATAAAATAAAACAGAAGGCTAGGGGTATGTATATCTTAGAGGTAGACTGCCTCTGGGATCAATGCCTAAGACAAAAAACAAACCAAAAAACAACTAATATACCTTTTTAAAATTTTTTTGCTCAAAATGTCTTCTATTAATTGTTAAAATAGAGTCACAGGTAAGTATCCAAATAGGATCTAGCACAGTTGTCAGGAGATGGGCAAGAAGTGGTGACAGGGCAGAAGTGGTCAGGCTGGGACTGACATGGCTGCTCTTAGATGACTGACCTTAGCTCTTAGATGAAGAGTGTTGTCAAGTGAAAAAGCAACGTGGATAGATGCAAGGAACTCTGTGCGTGAGCATGTGTGTGTGTATGTGGTGCTGGGGAGTGAACTCAGGACCTTGCACATGCTAGCACTGAGCAGCACCCACAACCCCAAAGAATTTCTTCTGCGTGGTAGATTCTCTCTAGAATAATATACAAAGACCTGGTCTCAGAGGCCTTTATTTATTTTTCATTTTTGGCAGCACTTGAGATTGAACCCAGAGGGCTCGACTACTGAGCAGCCTCCCCAGCCCTTTTAAAATCACTGCCCAAGACGTGAGTGGTGGTGCATGCCTGTACTCCCAGTACTTGGGAGGCTGAGACAGGAGGATCGCAGGTTCCAAGCTAGCCTCAGCAATTTAGTGAGACCCTGTTTCCAAATAAGAAATAAAAAAGGCTGGGGGTGAGCTAGGTGTGGTGGTGCCCGCTTGTAATCCCAGTACTTGGGAGGCTGCGACCAGAGGATCCGGGTTTGAGGCCAACCTCAGCTACATAGTGAGGCCCTTCACAACTTAGTGAGACCCTGTTTCAAAATAAAAAATAGGGCCGAGTGTGGTGGCGCACACTTGTAATTCCAGCATTTGGGAGGCTGAGACCGGAGGTTCCGGGTTCGCAGCCAGCCTCAGCTACCTAATTAGGCACTCCACAACTTAGTGAGGCCCTATTTCAAAATAAAGAATAAAAAATAGGGCTGGGGGTGTAGCTTGGAGGTAGAATGCCCCTGAGTTCAATCCTCAGTACCTCAAATAAATAAATAAATAAGTAAATAAATAAATAAATAAAAGCCGGGCGTGGTGGCGCACGCTTGTAATCCCAGCATTTGGGAGGCTGAGACCGGAGGATCTGGGTTGGTGGCCAGCCTCAACTACCTAGTGAGGCACTCTGCAAATTAGTGAGACCCTGTTTCAAAATAAACAATAAAAAATAGGGCTGGGCAAGAAAAAGGCCTGACCTCCCCACGTCTTCTTCAGATCAGTTAGGGGGAGACTTTCGGTCCCTGGATAGGCAGGGTCAACGCCCCCTTGTTAGCTTCGAAGAAATTACAGAATTCAGACCTTCATCCTTCTGCAACCCCTTAAGATTAAGGGACCAAAAGTCTCAGGGGGGGAAATGATGAGGTGGAAGAGGATACAATTTAGGTAGGAAGGAGACACTGGGAGGAAAAGAAAAAATATAGTTTTAAAATCTGGAGAGTTTTAAGCTAACTCCACCCCTTGGAAGTTTCTTAGGAGGTCCCACACCCTAATCCCCTGAAGCCCTGCCCCCACCTGAGATTCACGGCCAAGGTCAGATCCATCTTGAAACCTGAGGAAGAGGAGGATCCAACCTTTCCTGTGCCCACCCTCTTTTGAACGACCACCTATACCTGTGTTCCGGACTTCTAGGCCAACCTCTTCGGATATAAGGACTAAGGAGGCAAGGACTCTCTCTCTTGCCCTCCTGCTCCGGGACTCAGAAGATCTCCCCTTACCTGTTTTTCCTGAGTCCTTTATTTCCCTGAATAAATACCTGCCTTTTGTCCCCGAAAAAAAAAAAAAATAGGGCTGGGGGTGTAGCTTGGAAGTAGAATGCCCCTGAGTTCAAACCCCAGTACCACAATAAATAAATAAATAAATAAATAAATAAATAAATAAATAAATAAATAAATAAATAAATAAAAAATAGGATCCGGGCGTGGTGGCGCACGCTTGTAATCCCAGCATTTGGAAGGCTGAGACCAGAGGATCCGGGTTCGAGACCAGCCTCAGCTACCTAGTGAGGCACTGCACAACTTAGTGAGACCCTATTTCAAAATAAAGAATACAAAATAGGGCTGGGTGTGTAGCTCGGAGGTAGGATGCCCCTGGGTTCCATCCCCAGTACCACACACAAAATAAATAAATAAATAAATAAATAAATAAATAAATAAAGGAAGGAAGGAAGCCGGGCATGGTGGCACATGCTTGTAATCCCAGCATTTGGGAGGCTGAGACTGGAGGATCCGGGTTCGTGGCCAGCCTCAGCTACCTAGTGAGGCACTCTGAAACTTAGTGAGACCCTGTTTCAAAATAAAGAATAAAAAATAGGGCTGGGGATATAGCTCAGAGGTAGAATGCCCCCAGGTTCCATCCCCAGTACTGAAAAAAAAAAAAAAAAAAAAAAAGAATAGGACTGGGAGCGTAGCTGGGAAGTAGAATGCCTCTGGGTTCAATACCTGGTACCGAAAGAAAAAAAAGGCTGGGGGTGTAGTTCAAAAATAAAATGCCCCTTGGGTCAATCACTAGCACCACAAAAAATAAATAGATAAAATAACCAGTTGTGGTGGCGCAGGCTTGTAATCCCAGTACTTGGGAGGCTGAGACCGGAGGATCCCGGTTCGCAGCCAACCTCAGCTACTTAGTGAGGCCCTCTGAAACTTAGTGAGACCCTGTTTCAAAATAAATAATACAGAGCCGGGCGTGGTGGTGCACGCTTGTAATCCCAGCATTCGGGAGGCTGAGACCGGAGGATCCGGGTTCACAGCCAGCCTCAGCTACCTAGTGAGGCACTCTGCAACTTAGTGAGACTCGGTTTCAAAATAAAGAATAAAAAATAGGGCTGGGGGTATAGCTCGGAGGTAGAATGCCCCTGAGTTCAATCTCCAGTACCGCAAAATAAATAAATAAATAAATAAATAAATAAATAAATAAATAAATAAATAAATAAATAAAACAAAATAATACAAAATAAATAATACAAAATAGCTCAGATATAGAATGCCCCTGGGTTCAATCCCCAGTAACACACACACACACACACACACACACACACACACACCACACACACACACACGTTACCCTATAGCCCTGAAGCTGTCCTGTAATTTACCGAGCATCCCACCAGTCTTCAGCAGTGCATCAAGGATGGAGAACCTGTGGTGCCGGTTCAAATCCTGTCTCTGCCACTGTCCAGCTGTGCTGCCCTGGTGAGTGACTTCACTTCCCTTTGCCTCAGTTTCCTCAACTCTGAGCTAATGAGAGGAGCACCTACCTTCACAGTGGGGTAGGTGTGCAGTTCGTGTTAGGGATTGTGCTCACTACCATCTGCTCTGTTAGTGTAGCATGAATGAGTAAGGGAAAGAGAATGGCCCGCCCTCCCTTCCTTCCCTTTCTTTTTCTTTTTCTTTTTCTTTTCTTTTCTTTTTTTTTTTTTTTTGCGGTACTGGGGATTGAACTCAGGGGCATTCTATCTCTGAGCTACACCCCCAGCCCTATTATTTTATTCTTTATTTTGAAACCGGGTCTCACTAAGTTGCGGAGTGCCTCACTAGGTAGCTGAGGCTGGCCACGAACCCGGATCCTCCTGTCTCAGCCTCCCAAATGCTGGGATTACAAGCGTGCGCCACCACGCCTGGCTCCTTCCTTCCCTTTCTTTTTTGTGGTACTGGATATTGAGCTCAGGAGCATTCTACATCTGAGTTACATCCCCGGCCCCCTTTTTTGTTTGTTTGGAAACAGGATCTCACTGTGTTGCCGAGGCTGTTCTTGAACCTGCAATCCTCCTGTCTCAGCTCCAGAACTACTGGGATTACAGGGTTAGGGAATGCTGATTTCTGAAATGGGGGGAGGGATCGATTGATCAATCGATCAATCTGAGAGGAAGGAAAATAAGAGCTCCAGCAGTGGAGAGGACTGAATGTGAGCGCGTAGGGCAAGGCCAGAGCCTCGTGCTCCACCATGGTCCCAGTGCTGGCCTTGCAGCTCAATACGATGCTGCTGAATGGATTAATAAGAAACACGAGACTTTCCCCACCAGGAAACCCCTGAAGTGCTGGAGGCCAGGCTGGGTCCCCCCATTTGTGGAATGAGACTAAGAGGCCACAGATATCAAAGCATCATCCTGGGGCCCCTCTGGAGGGGGAGTAGAGTCTGGGACCACACATTCTTCCTGCCCACCTAACCTCTGTTCCACCCCACTCCATGATGCCAGGACCTTCCAGTCCTCCATCTGTCCACCTCCTTTCCCCTTCTGCTCCACCAGCTGCCAGCATTCTCCTAGTCACGCCCAAGGCCTCTCTCCCCTTTGGGTCCTCACACCTCGCCTTAGCCACAGATCCCATTAGAGGTATTGGGGTCTGTCAGTCACTCCCACTGGACTGGGGGGCACTATGGGGGCAGGAGCCACTCGTGTCTCCAGCATCAGCTAGCATCAGCTGTGCATGAATACTTCGTGAATCAACGAATGGACTTCACCCCTTGATGTACATCCAGTGTTTGGGGCTTTCTGGCTATCTTTGGGGCCTCATCCCACCAGGTCCTTCCTCTGTGCACTCTCCCCAGCCAGTCCCACCCTGAGACCTACGTGCCACCTTTTCGGCGTGACTCAGTTGGGTCCAGCTGCCCTTCTCCTTCTCCTTCAGGGCCCGCTGCTCAGCGTTGAGTTGGGTGCAGAAGGGCTCGTCCGGCATGGGGTAGGAGCGCTGGGCGTAGCAGTTGGTGTAGGGGGTCATCTTCCCCGGGCTGCGGGCTGCTGGCACAAGGGAGGAGCTATGTCCAGGCTGCCCCTGGGAGACCCACCTCTAACCACAATATTAATAAAAAGGGCTCACTGTGTGCCAGGAGCCACGAAAAGGCTCTTAGGCTAGCTGACTCTGGCGCCACATGGCACTGAGCCAGGTGACAGGGTTATCTCCATTTTGCACATGAAGACACTGAGTGACTTGCTGAAATTCATAAAGCAAAAAGAAAGGGGCCTGGGCTGCAGTTCAGCCCCTCTGGCTTCAAATCCAGGATTCTCTGGGAGGATCTAAGCCCAGGTCATGTCAGGTGACAGCCACGAGGGACGGAGTGGGGGGAGGGTGGAGGCTTAGAGGCCAGAACCTGAGGTGCTCGATGTGAAACTTCTCTGCAAACTGTAGAGCGCCCTGCATAGGCCTTAACCAGTGGTCAACAACAGGGCTTTGGAATAGCTGGGTTTGAACCCCAGTTTGACGCACGCAACCCGGCTTCAACAAGCCTGTTTACCTTGCCAGCCTCATATCCTCCTCTAGAAGGCAGGGATAGAGTCCTGGCGACGTTCTCCAGAGGCTTTTGCCTGTCTCTCAGTACATGCTAAGTAAATCATGCTGATTCACAGGCGTTAGACTGGCCTCGTTGCCTAGAAGCTTCCCTGGATGGATAAGCCCCTAGGAACCTTCTGTGGGTATCCAGGGTGCCCAGAATAATGCTGGGCACTAGGGAAGGTCTTGACGAAGGTTCTTCTGTTTATTGACACCAGAGATAGAACTGCCTTAGGCAAGGATCCTACCTCTTTTGTCTATCCCTCTGGGGCTCAGTTTGTTCATCTGAGAAATAGATAGCACAGCCTCCACCTTCCTGGTTGTTGTAAAGTCTAAACGTATTAATTGTGTGAAATGTCTATCACAGCCTGTGATACCTAGTAAGGGTGCCTTAAACATTATCTCTGTTATCTCCAGAGGATGAGGAAGGTTCTGATATCTGGCTGAAGTCTCTCCTGCTTTAGGCCTCTTTCTTCTGACTAGGACTGAGACTAAAGTCTGAAAAGGGGAGTTCAGGGCCTATGGCACCTCCACCACAGGCCGAAGAGGCGCTGGGGAACCTGAGGAAGCTTGGAAGGAGGGGTCTCCCATCTGCTCGCCCTGCGAGCTCTGTTTCCTGGAGAAACTTGGCCCAGGACCAAGGAACAGAGGAAGAGCAGTGGTCTGGGGCAGGCCCAGGGCAGCATAGAAGGGAGGGGGCAGCCTGCAGAAAGGACCCTGCCAGCCGGGCGTGGTGGCGCACGCTTGTAATCCCAGCATTCGGGAGGCTGAGACCGGAGGATCCGGGTTCACGGCCAGCCTCAGCTACCTAGTGAGGTACTCCGCAACTTGGTGAGACTCGGTTTCAAAATAAAGAATAAAAAATAGGGCTGGGGGTATAGCTCGGAGGTAGAATGCCCCTGAGTTCAATCCCCAGTACCGCAAAAAAACAAAAAGAAAAAAAAAAAGAAAGGACCCTGCCCCTAGCTCCGGAGTTAGACTGGGGAAGGGACCCAGGTCTTACCGGTACCTCCGGGGCTGTGTGTCCCCCGAGCGCCGAGTCTCGGTCTCCTCAGCACGGCGTTCCAGGCAGCTCTGCAGAGCATCTGGATGGGAATGGAGGAGTTCTGCCAGCTGCTCCCCCTCCACCTCAGAGCCCAGCCTGAGGGGCCCTGTTTGCCTGGTGGATATTGATGAAGGTCCCAGGGTTTCAAGGTCACCCATATGTGTGTGTGTGTGTGTGTGTGTGTGTGTGTGTGTGTGTGTGTGTGTGGTACTGGGGATTGAACTCAGAGGCATTCTATCTCTGAGCTACAACCCCAGTCCTATTTTTATTCTTTATTTTGAAACAGGGTCTCACTAAGTTGTGGAGGGCCTCACTAAGTAGCTGAGGCTGGCCGCGAACCCGGATCCTCTGGGCAATGTCTAATATCTCCGCGGAGGTAGGTGGATGGTCTTGGAGAAGTGGGGGAGGCTTACCTCACCATGTAGGGTCTGCAGAGTTGGGTGGTGGGGGCCTGAGTGCTGGTGCCCGCCCCAACTCACCCTGACCAGGTTGGGGACCTCCTTGAATTGTCTGCCCCCAGAGGAAACCGGGTAGAAGTCTTGCTAGGGAGATCACCGTCTCTTCCCTACAGGGCCATCTGTGGAGGTCTTCGCACAGATGGTTGGAGAGGGGGAGTCCTTCCCCCTAATTGGCTGCCTACGTGCAGGCAGAGCTGGCCTGGCTGCATCTGGTAAGGGAGGCGACAGGCTGCGCCCCACCCCCACCCCCGGAGGAAGTCTCAGAGTTTGGCATCCCATGGGAGTAGGGGGTAGCTGTGGTGGACATGGACCAAACTGGGTCAGAGGAAGGGAGAAGAAAAGGCCCCCCACTTCTGGAGAGAGAAAGAAGCCCCCACTTCTGGAAAGGGAAAGGTTACCCCACATGTGAGCGGAGGAAGGGGGAATCCCACTTCTGGAAAGGGACCCCAACATCTGCGGAGCAGGGGGCATCCCACTGCTGGAGAGTGAACTAGAGTGGCAGGAGCGCCCTCCCAGCTGGGAAGGAAGGCTGGGGTCAGTGTGAGGGACCCTACATATCCGGAGGTGGAGGGGGCACTCTACCTGGAGAAAGGGCACAGTCCACGTGTAAGCACAGGGTGACCCGCCGGAGCCCCCGACCCTCCTCTGTCGCGGGGACTATTGGGGCGAGGGCAGGTGTCCGAGCCGCACCCCCCAACCCGCCCGGGGGGCCTGGGGCTGTGGGGTCCCCCCACCACTCACCTCGCGGGCTGGCTGCGGCACGAGGGAGACCTGGTCTGCGGAGCCAGGGAGAGAACGGGCTGAGCAGGGCCCTGCGCCGCCCCCGCGTGGGAACGTCCTGCCTCGCCCGCCGGGGGTGGGCCAGCCCGTGTCCCTGGGGGGCGTCGGCCACAGCCTGGTGGGAGGGACCTCAGGGCGACTCCCCCCCACCCGCGTGCTGCCTCTGGAGACCTCAGCGGGTAGTCTCAAGCGCAGGCCGGCCTCCGCCTCCGCGCTCCACTCGGGCTGCTGGCTGTCCCATCAGGGCTCCCCAGAGTCTGCAGCCTCAGCCCCCGCCCGGTGCCTCCTTCTCCAGGAAGCCTTCGCGAGGGACCTGGGAGAGGGCCGGTGGTGCCTGCTTCTCCCCGCCCCTAGGACCCAGGGAAAGGCGGTGAAAAAGCCTGCCTCTGGGGTTCAAATCTTAGCTGAGTGATTTTCTTTTTCTTTAATTTTTTTTTTTGGTGGTACTGGGGATTGAACTCAGGGGTGTTCAACCTCTGAGCTATACCCCCAGCCCTATTTTTTATTCTTTATTTTAAAACCGGGTCTCATTAAGTTGCGAAGTGCCTCACTAGGTAGCTGAGGCTGGCCGCGAACCCGGATCCTCGCAAGCGTGCGCCACCACGCCCGGCTAGCTGTGTGATTTTCAACAAATGATCTTTCTGAGCTTCTGTTTTCTGTAAAAGGGAGCATTATAATGATAGTTCCTAGCCGGGCGTGGTGGCCCACGCTTGTAATCCCAGCATTCGGGAGGCTGAGACCGGAGGATCCGGGTTAGCAGCCAGCCTCATCTGCAACTTAGTGAGACCCTGTTTCAAAATAAAGAATAAAAACTAGGGCTGGGAGTATAGCTCGGAGGTAGAACACCCCTGAGTTCAATCCCCAGTACCACACACAAAAAATAATAATAATAATGATAGTTCCTTCCTTCCACTTTTGACCTCGCATGGCTGTGGTAAATAGAAAAGATAAGGTACACTTATTCAAGAATTATTTATTCCCAGCCGGGCATGTTGGTGCAAGGCCTGTAATCGGAGTACTTGGGAGGCTGAGAAAGGAGGATCACAGGTTCCAGGTCAGCCTTGGCAATTTAGAAAAAGTAAAATAGGTCTGGGAACTGGGCATGGTCATACATGCCTGTAATCCCAGATAGGAGGACACAGGTTGGAGACCAGCCTCAGCAATTTAACAAGACTAGTGAGATCTTGTTTCAAAATAAAAAATAAGCCGGGCGTGGTGGCGCACATTTGTATTCCAGTACTTGGGAGGCTGAGGATTCGGGTTCTTGGCCAGCCTCAGCTACTTGGTCCCTCCTCAACTTAGTGAGACATTGTTTCAAAATAAAGACTAAAAATAGAACTGGGGGTGTAGCTCAGAGGTAGAATGTCCCTGGATTCAATCCCCAGTACCACAAATAAATAATTAATTAATTAACTAATTAATTAATTTAAAAGAGTTGGAAGCGTAGCTCAGAGGTAGGGTAGAATACTCCTGGATCCAATCCCCAGTACCACAAAAAAAGTCACACATGTGTATGTATTATATATTATATATACATATGTATGTATATAATACACACATATAATATATACATATATTCATATATACATATATGTTCATTCCTACTATGTGCCAGGCTCCATTCTTTTTTTTGGGGGGGGGTACTGGGGATTGAACTCAGGGGCATTCTACCTCCGAGCTATACCCCCAGCCCTATTTTTTTTATTCTTTATTTTGAAACTGAGTCTCACTAAGTTGCAGAATGCCTCACTAGGTAGCTGAGGCTGGCCTCGAACCCATATCCTCCGGTCTCAGCCTCCTGAATGCTGGGATTACAAGCGTATGCGCCACCACGCCCAGCTCTGCCAGGCTCCATTCTAACTGCTGGAATGTGATGATGAACAAGAAAAATATAGAGATATTAATCGAAGCTGGATGCAGTACATGTGCCTGTACTCCCAGCTACTCATGAAGTGCCACATGCCTGTAATCCCTGTATTGGGAGGCTAAAACAGGAGGATCACAGGTTCGAGGACAGCCTCAGCAAGTAGTTAGACTGTCATCAACCTAAAGAGACCCTGTTTCAAAATAATAAAATAAAATAGGACTGGGGATAGAGCTCAGAGGTAGAATGTCTCTGGGTTCAATCTCCAATACCAAGTAAAAATAAAAATGAAATTTAAAAAAGGTAAAATTGAAGTTTTTTTTTTTTGTTTTTTTTTTTTTTGCGGTACTGGGGATTGAACTCAGAGGCATTCTACCTCCGAGCTATACCCCCAGCCCTATTTTTTATTCTTTATTTTTTTTTTTTTGCGGTACTAGGGATTGAACTCAGGGGCATTTTACCTCCGAGCTACACCCCCCACCCTATTTTTTATTCTTTATTTCGAAACCGGGTCTCACTAAGTTGCGGCATGCCTCACTAGGTAGCTGAGGCTGGCCGCGAACCCGGATCCTCCGGTCTCAGCCTCCCGAATGCTGGGATTACAAGCATGCGCCACCACGCCCGGCTTATTCTTTATTTTGAAACCGGGTCTCACTAAGTTGCGGAGTGCCTCACTAGGTAGCTGAGGCTAGCCGCGAACCCGGATCCTCCGGTCTCAGCCTCCCAAATGCTGGGATTACAAGCGTGCGCCACCACGCCCGGCTTTGTTTTTTGTTTTTGTTTTTGTTTTTGTTTTTGTTTTGGGTAGTACTGGGGATTGAATCCAGGGGCATTCTACCTCTGAGCTACACCATCAGCCCTATTTTTATTTTTTTTTTTTTTGCGGTACTGGGGTTTGAACTCAGGGGCGTTCTACCTCCGAGCTATACCCCCAGCCCTATTTTTTATTCTTTTTTTTTTTTTTTTTTTTTTTTGTGGTACTGGGGATTGAACTCAGGGCATTCTATCTCCGAGCCAACCCCCAGCCCTATTTTTTATTCTTTATTTTGAAACCAAGTCTCACTAAGTTGCGGAGTGCCTCACTAGGTAGCTGAGGCTGGCCGCGAACCCGGATCCTCCGGTCTCAGCCTCCCGAATGCTGTATTCTTTATTTTGAAATAGGGTCTCACTAAGTTGTGGAGTGCCTCACTAGGTAGTTGAGGCTGGCCACGAACCTGGATCCTCCGGTCTCAGCCTCCCAAATGCTGGGATTACAAGCCTGCACCACTACGCTCAGCCTCAGAATAAAATTTCTGCCTTTTTTTTTTTTGCATTACTGGGGATTGAACTCAGGGGCATCCTACCTCCGAGCTACACCCCCAGCCCTATTTTTTATTCTTTATTTTGAAACCGAGTCTCACTAAGTTGCGGAGTGCCTCACTAGGTAGCTGAGGCTGGTCTCGAACCCGAATCCTCCGGTCTCAGCCTCCCAAATGCTGGGATTACAAGCGTGCGCCACCACGCCCGGCTCCCTATTTTTAATTTTTAACTTTGAAACAGGGTCTCACTAAGTTGTGGAGGGCCTCACTGTGAACCTATAATCCTCCTGTCTCAGCCTCCCAAGTACTGGGATTACAAGCATACAAGTGTATGCCACCACGCCTGGTTGAAGTTCTTTTTTTTTGCGGTACTGGGGATTGAACCTAGGGGCATTTTACCTCCGAGCTACACCCCTACCCCTATTTTTTACTCTTTATTTTGAAACAGGGTCTCACTAAGTTGTGGAGGGCCTCACTAAGTAGCTGAGGCTGGCCGAAAACCTGGATCCTCTGGTCTCAGCCTCCCAGTACTGGGATTACAAGCATGCGCCACCACTCCCAGCCCTGTTTTTTACTCTTTATTTTGAAACAGGGTCTCACTAAGTTGTGGAGGGTCTCACTAAGTAGCTGAGGCTGACCGTGAACCTTTGACCCTCTGATCTCAGCCTCCCAAGTACTGGGATTACAAGCGTGTGCCACCATGTCCGGTTTGAAGAATATTTTTAAAGGAATTATTGAACCAGGCATGGTGGCACAAGCCTGTAATCCCAATACTTGGGAGGCTAAGACAGGAGGATTGCAGGTTTGAGACCAGCCTCAGCAACTTGGTAAGGCCTCTACAATTTAGTGAGACCCTGTTTCAAAATAAAGAATAAAAGCCGGGCGTGGTGGCACACACTTGTATTCCAGTACTTGGGAAGCTAAGACCAGAAGATCCGGGTTCATGGCCAGTCTCAGCTAATTAGTGAGGTCCTACGCAACTTAGTGAGACCCTGTTTCAACATAAAGAATAAAAATAGGACTGGGGATGTAGCTCAGAGGTAGAATTCCCCTGGGTTTGATCCCCAGTACTGCAATAAATAAGTAAATAGGATTGGGGGTGCAGCTCAGAGGCAGAATACCCCTGGGTTCAAAAATAAATAAATAAATAATAAAATAATAAAATAACTGTCCTGGACTCTTCAAAAGTGTCAAGGTCTGCCAGGGTGGTGGTGCACACCTGTAAATCCAGTCTCAGGAGGCTGGATCACAGGCTCAAGGATAGCCCCTGCAAGCAGTGAGACTCTCATCAACCTAGCGAGACTCTGTTTCTAAATAAAAATAAAATAGGGCTGGGGGTGTAACTTGGAGGTAGAATTCCCCTGGGTTCAATCCCCAGTCTCACACACACACACACACACACACACACACACAGAGAATTGAATTGAAAAAAGTGTCAAGGTCTGTTGTGTACAGTGGCCCATGTTTGTAATCACAGTACTCAGGAGGATGAGACAGGAGGATCACATCTGAGGCCAGTCTCTGCAATTTAGAGAGACATTATTTCAAAAATAAAAAGTTAAAAAATAAAAATGGTTAGGGATGTTACTCAGTGGTAAAGTGACCCTGGTTTCAATCCTTAATACCTCCTCCCTACACATTGAGACACACAGTGTCAAGGCCATGAAAAAAAAAGAAAAAGAAAGACTAAGGAATTGTCACAGTTTGTTTGTTTGTTTGTTTGTTTATTTATTTATTTATTTTGCGGTACTAGGGATGGAACCCAGGGATATTCTGCCTCTGAGCTACACCCCCAGCCCTGTTTTTTATTCTTTATTTTGAAACAGAGTCTCACTAAGTTGCGGAGTGCCTCACTAGGTAGCTGAGGCTGGCCGGGAACCGGGATCCTCTGGTCTCAGCCTCCCAAATGCTGGGATTAGAAGCGTGCACCACCTCGCCCGGCCTAATTGTCACACTTTAAATGAAGCTAAGGAGACATGATAATTTAATGAAATGTGGATCCTGGATTGGATCATGAATTGCACGAACAGAAAAAGCACATTAGTAGGAAAACAGATGAAATTCAATAACTTTCCTATTTTAGTTAATAGTAATGTGCAAAGGTTGATTTATTAGTTTTCGTTTGTTTTTTGTTACTAGGGGATGGAACTCAGGGGCATTCTACCTCTGAGCTATACCCCCAGTCCTATTTTTTATTCTTTATTTTGAAACAGGGTCTCAGCCGGGCGTGGTGGCACATGCTTGTAATCCCAGCATTTGGAAGGCTGAGACGGAAGGATCCAGGTTCAAGGCCAGCCTCAACTACTTAGTGAGGCCCTCTGCAACTTAGGGAGACTCTGTTTCAATATCAACAATAAAAAATAGGGCTGAGGGTATAGCTCGGAGGTAGAACGCCCCTGAGTTCAATCCCCAGTACCACAAACAACAACAACAACAAAATAACAGGGTCTCACTAAGTTGCAGAGGGCCTCACTAAGTAGCTGAGGCTGGCCAGGAAACTGGATCCTCCTGTCTCAGCCTCCCAAGTACTGTGATTACAAGCATGCCCCACCATGCCCGGCTGATTTATTCGTTTTGGTAAGTGTTCTATTAATATATAAAAATGTTTGTTTTTAAATTTTTTATTGATTTATTTGATATTGGGAATTAAACCCAGGGGCATTCTATCTCCCAGCTACACTCCCAGCCCTATTTTTTTTTTTTTTTTGCGGTACTGGGAATGGAACCCAGGGACTTTCTACCTCCGAGTTACGCCGGACGAGGGTGGATATTTCTGGATTCCTCGCTTGCTGCCTAAATGCACTCAGACAGCATTCGTGGACCAGATGATCAGACCCAAACGCACACAGTTCCTAATTCGCTCACAGCTGAAAATCCCAGAAAGTCCACTGGAGGCCGCCAGACGACCATCCATCGTCTCCCGTAGCTCGGGACCGCGTTTTTTGCCAGCGCGGGCGCAGCCCCAGACCTTTCCGGCAGGGGCGCGGGTGGCCGGAGGAAGGCCGCAGCCAGCGCCAGCGCCAGCATCTGCGCCTGCGTCGGGGAGCCCGGCTGCCCTGGAGCGGGTTTGGTCGTCTCAGCAATTCCCTGCCACTCAGGTCCTGGGGCCTCAAACCCAAGAAGTGAACAGCACGGAGATGTGAATCTTTTGTCTTATGCAGCAACACCTTTGAGCTCAGACTCTGCTCCTTCCTCTCATATATTGGGGAGAATCTAGGTTTTTGTGGGGCCTCTAACAAGAACACAACCGTTTACAAATTTTACAAAACACAAAACCCCCTGTGAACTCAAAATTAGAAGGTGAGGCGCTTCAAAGTTTAAGCTTTGGTAATTTCGTGGTAAATGCACCTGTGGGGTTGTTTGTTTGTTTTTCTGTCTCTCACTGAGAATAAAAGTTCCAAGAGGGCAAGAAGAGGCAAAGATTTCTGTCTAAGTTGTTAGTGTCCATAGTCTTCTAGCACAGGACAGGAGCTTTCTAAGTATTTGCTGAATACACCAGTTAGGATCTTTAGAGGTTTCGTTAGTTTTGGTTTTTGCTACTGGAAATTGAACCCAGGGACATTTATTTATTTATTTATTTTTTTGCAGTACTGGAGAATGAACCCAGGGGCATTCTACTTCTGAGCTACACCCCCAGTCCTATTTTTTATTCTTTATTTTGAAACAGGGTCTCACTAAGTTGTGGACAGCCTCACTAAGTAGCTGAGGCTGGTCTTGAACCCAGATCTTCCCGTCTCAGCCTCCCAAGTACTGGGATTGCACCACCACACCCGGCTTCTCCCAGCCCTTTTTATTTTTTGTTTTGAAACAGGATATCACTAGATTGCTGAGTCTCCCTAGATTCTGAGGCTGATTTTGAACCTGCAATCCCCTGTTTCAGCCTCCCAAGTAGTGGTATTACAGGTGTATGCCACCGTGCCCAGCTGGGATTGATAGCTTTCTAGGTAGAAGTGACTACAGCTTTGTCTGGAGCTCACTTTGGGACAGTTATGGCTGAAACCTTAAAACAGTGGGTATACCACCTGTTTTAAAGCTGGGGATCCTGAGGGTAGGGGCGGAGGGGTGAAGCAAATGCCTAATCAGGCACTGGGTCCAGCTTCCCTCCCTCCCTCCTGGCCCACAGCCACCACCCCAACCACCCCTTGCACAAGGCCTTGATGCAACCCCGTACCAGCCTGGGGCACCCCTCTTGGGGGCAGCGCTGGGAAGCTTGTGTTGCAAGAGTTGGGGCAGGCAGGAAGCAGGGCCAGCCAGGGCCAGTCTGGGAGATAAGGGCGCCTGCCCTGCCCCTCCCTCCAGCTCCTGGGGCCTCTAGTTTCCTCTTCCCTTCCCTTTCCCGGAAAGTAGTGCCTGGCCCCTGGCCCCAGCCTCGCCCAACTTCTGCCTATGACTCACCTCCTTTTTTTTTTTTTTTTTTTTTTTTTCTGGTACTAGGGATTGAACCCAGGAGCATTCTACCTCTGAGCTACACCCCCAGCCCTATTTTTTGTTCTTTTTAAAATTTTTTTGCAGTACTGGGGATTGAACCCAGGGACATTCTACCTCTGGACTATACCCCCAGCCCTATTTTATTTTTATTTTTTTATTGGTGGATTGTATTCATACATCTTTGTTAGGTACAAGTTGGTAGAGGCATACATGCACACATATCTCATTTAACCCTTCCCCAATTCCTACTCCATTCCCTCCCCCCTCCCTCCTTCTCATGTTCAGTTTAGTGATTGACTTTGATACATTTATGAAAGTACATCATAAGCGGGCAAGGTGGAACACAGTTGTAATCCCAGCATTTGGGAGACTGAGACAGGAGGATCCAGGTTTGCGGCCAGCCTCAGCTACCTAGTGAGGCACTCCGCAACTTAATGAGACCCTGTTTCAAAATAAAGAATAAAAAAATAAGGCTGGGGGTGTAGCTCGGAGGTAGAATGCCCGAGTTCAATCCCCAGTACCGCAAAAAAAAAAAAAAGTACATCATGTGCATTGGGGTGCCCCCAGGTCCCCCTCGCGCCCCCCCCCCATCACCTTAAGGTAAGTCACCTTCTTTGTTCATCTAAGGTTTCCTCCTTCTTTGTCTGGAGTCCCTCTTTTTTTTTTTTCTTTTGTGGTACTGAGGACTGAACTCGGGGGCATTTCTCCGGGCTATACCCCAGTCCTGTTTTTTATTCTTTATTTGTTTTCTATAATTTTACCCTTCATTTATTTTGTTTGTTTGTGGTGCTGGGAATTGAACCCAGGACCTCATTCATGCTAGGCAAATGCTTTACCACTGAGCTACATTCTTTGTTTTCTTTTATTCTTTTTTTTTTTTTTTGCAGTACTGGGGATTGAACTCAGGGGCATTCTACCTCCGAGCTACACCCCCAGCCCTATTTTTTATTCTTTATTTTGAAGCCAAGTCTCACTAAGTTGCGGAGTGCTTCACTAGGTAGCTGAGGCTGGCCGCGAACCGGGATCCTCTGGTCTCAGCCTCCCGAATGCTGGGATTACAAGCGTGCACCACCACGCCCGGCATTCTTTTATTCTTTATTTTGAAACAGGGTCTCACTAAGTTGTGGAGGGCCTCTGTGTAGCTGAGGCTAGCTACGAACCTGCAATCCTCCTGTCTCAGCCTCCCAAATACTGGGATTACAAGTGTGCACTGCCACGCCCAGCTTAGAGTCCCTCTTATGTCCCACTTTCTCCCTAGCTTCTGCATATTAGGGAGAACATCCAATTTTTTACTTTTTGTGACTGACTAATCTCACTTAACATAATGTTTTCTAGTTCCATCCATTTCCCTGCAAATGACATGATTTTGGTCTTCTTTATGGCTGAGTAAAATTCCATTGTGTACATATCCCATAGATTTGTAATCCATTCCTCTGTTAATGGACATCTTGGCCAGGTCCACAGTTTGGCAATGTGCAACTATACCCCCCAGCCCTATTTTATTTTATTTTTTCAGTACTGGGGATTGAACCCAGGGGTATTCTACCTCTGAGCTACACCCCCAGCTCTATTTTTTATTCTTTATTTTGAAACAGGGTCTCACTAAGTTGCAGAGAGCCTCATTAAGTAGCTGAAGCTGGCCATGAACCTGCGATCCTCCTATCTCAGCCTATCAAGTACTGGGATTACAAGTGTGTGCCACCACACCCAGCTTATTTTTATTTATTTATTATTTTCAGTACTGGGGATTGAACTCAGGGGCATTCTACCTTCGAGCTATACCCCCAGCCCTATTTTTTATTCTTTTTTTTTTTTTTTTTTTGCGGTACTGGGGATTGAACTCAGGGGCTTTCTACCTCCGAGCTATACCCCCAGCCCTATTTTTTATTCTTTATTTTGAAACCGAGTCTCACTAAGTTGCGGAGGGCCTCACTAAGTAGCTGAGGCTGGCTGCGAACCCGGATCCTCCGGTCTCAGCCTCCCGAATGCTGGGATTACAAGTGTGCGCCACCACGCCCGGCTCTTATTTTTTATTCTTTATTTTGAAACCAGGTCTCACTAAGTTGCAGAATGCCTCACTAGGTAGCTGAGGCTGGCCTCGAACCCGGATCCTCTGGTCTCAGCCTTCCAAATGCTGGGATTACAAGCGTGCGCCACCACACCCGGCGAGCTTATTCTTTATTTTGAAACAGGGTCTACGTTTCGGGGGGCCTCATTAAATAGCTGAGGCTGGCCACAAACTTGAGATTCTCCTATCTCAGCCTCCCAAGAACTGGGATCACAAGCGTGCGTCACCACGCCTGGCAACTCACCTCCTTTTAGTGTGGCAGCCAGGCCATGATCAGAGGCTACTACTGACTGATATGGGAGCTCTGCTGTGTGATCCTGGGCATTGGGAAACCCTCTTTGGTTGGCAACTCCTGGTGCTCATTAAGAGTGACTGGCATGAAATCCCAGCATTCAGGAGGCTGAGACCGGAGGATCCGGGTTCGCGGCCAGCCTCAGCTACCTAGTGAGGCACTCTGCAACTTAGTGAGACTCGGTTTCAAAATAAAGAATAAAAAATAGGGCTGGGGGTGTAGCTCAGAGGTAGAATGCCCCTGAGTTCAATCCCCAGTACCGCAAAAAAAAAAAAAAAAAAAAAAAAGAGTGACTGGCATGAAGAGGTCAAAGGTTGAGCCTTCCTCTGAGGAGGTAAAGCAAGGGGATGCCGAAGCAGCCCCTGAAGCCAGCTTGGGGGTCTGAATGACTCTCACTGGCAGGTATAAGTATAGTGTCTGTGTGTGAAGCATCACTGACCCCTGTGGGTGGGGGAAGGGTGTTTCTAGGAATCAGGGCTTGGTGATCCCTCAGCCTCCAGGATAGAATTCGATCTTTTCAGAGAGCTTGGTTGATTTCCACCCGGTTTAAGACCTGTGCCCAAGCTGGATGTTGTGGCACATGCTTGTAATCTCAGTACTTGGGAGGCTGAGACAGGAGGATCACAAGTTTGTGGCCAGTCTCAGCTACTTAGTGAGGCTCTCTGCAACTTAGTGAGACCCTGTTTCAAAATAAACAATAAAAAATAGGATTGGGAGCCGGGTGTGGTGGCGCACGCTTATAATCCCAGCATTCAGGAGGCTGATTCTGGAGGATCCGGGTTCACGGCCAGCTTCAGCTACCTAGTGAGGTACTCCGCAACCTAGTGAGACCCGGTTTCAAAATAAAGAATACAAAATAGGGCTGGGGAAGCCAGGCGTGGTGGCGCACGCTTGTAATCCCAGCATTTGGGAGGCTGAGACCGGAGGATCCGGGTTCGCGGCCAGCCTCAGCTACCTAGTGAGGCACTCTGCAACTTAGTGAGACCCTGTTTCAAAATAAAGAATAAAAAATAGGGCTGGGGGTATAGCTCGGAGGTAGAATGCCCCTGAGTTCAATCCCCAGTACCGAAAAAAAAAAAAAAAAACAAAATAGGGCTGGGGATATAGCTCGGAGGTAGAACGCCCCTGAGTTCAATCCCCAGTACCACACACAAAAAAAAAAATAGGATTGGGGGTGTAGCTTGGAGGTAAAATACCCCTGGGCTCAATCCCCGGTACCAAAAAAAAAAAGACCCATGCCTAGCTGTGTGACCTGGTTCTATTAGATCAGGGTATCACAGTAACTCAGAACCAGGTCACACTGGATCTGACTCAGGACCTCTGGAAGTTTGAGGGCATGTGGGCTATTTCCATCTTTCCAGGCTCCAGTTAGATTGTTGTTTTTTCTTTTTCTTTTTCTTTTTCTTTTTGTGGTACTGGTAATCGAACCTAGGGGTATTATACCTCCAAGCTACACACCCAGGTCTATTTTATTTTATTTTTGCGGTACTGGGGGTTGAACTCAGGGGCATTCTACCTCCGAGCTACACCCCCAGCCCTATTTTTTATTCTTTATTTTGAAATGCCCAGCTCTATTTTATTTTTTATTTGAAAGTGTCTCCCAAATGCCCCTGGGTTCAATCCACAATACCACAAAAGAAAAAAAAAATTGCGTCACCACGCCCGGCTTAAGACCCTGTTTCAAAATAAAAATAAAAGCTGGATGTAGTGGCACATGCCAGTAATCTCAGAGTTTGGGAGACTGAGACAGGAGGATGACAGGTTCAAGGCCAGCCTTAGCAATTTAGTGAGACCCTGTTTCCAAAAAATGAAGTAAAATAGAGATGGGGGTAGTAGCATGGAGGTAGAATGCCTCTGGATTCAACTTCCAGTACCAAAAAATTAAAAAATAAAAAAGGCTGGGGGAGCGGGGTGTGGTGATGCACACTTGTAATCCCAGCAGAGACTGGAAGATCCAGGTTCGAGGCCAGTCTCAGCTGCGTAGTGAGGTCCTCCGCAACTTAGTGGGACCCTGTTTCAAAATAAAGAATAAAAGCCGGGCGTGGTGACGCACGCTTGTAATCCCAGCATTCGGGAGGCTGAGACAGGAGGATCCGGGTTCGCGGCCAGCCTCAGCTACCTAGTGAGGCACTCCGCAACTTAGTGAGACCCTGTTTCAAACTAAAGAATAAAAAATAGGGCTCGGGGTATAGCTCAAAGATAGAAAGCCCCTGAGTTCAATGCCCAGTACCGCAAAAAAAAAAAAAAAAAAAAAAAAAAAGAATAAAAAATAGGGGTGGGGGTGTAGCTTTGAGGTAGAATGCCCCCAAGTTCCATCCCCAGGACCGCCAAAAAAACAAAAAAACAAAAAAAAAGGCTTGGGGGTGTAGCTCAGAGGTAGAATGTCCCTGTGGTGCTGGTTTGAGGCCAGTCTCAGCAGCTTAGCATGACTCTCAGCAACTTAATGGGAACCTTTTTCTTTTCTTTTTTTTGTGGTATTGGGAATTTTACTCTAAGCTACATCCCCACACTGACTTTATTTCTTATTTAGAATCAGGGTCTCACTAGATTGCTAAGAGTCTCACTAAATTGCTGAGGCTGTCCTTGAACATGCAATCCTCCAGTCTCAGTTTCCCTAGTACCGGGATTACAAGTGTGTGCCACCACGCCCAACTTGGAACCCTTTTTTTTTTGGTGGTACTGGGGATTGAACCCACGGGCATTCTACCTCCGAGCTACACCCCCAACCCTATTTTTTATTCTTTATCTTGAAACAGGGTCTCACTGAGTTGTGGAGGGCCTCACTAAGCTGAGGTTGGCTACGAACCCGGATCCTTCAGTCTCAGCCTCCCGAGTATTGGGATTACAAGCATGCACCACCATGTCCAGCAGCTTGGAACCTTTTTCAAAATAAAAAATGAAGCCGGGTGTAGTGGTGCACGCTTGTAATCCCAGTACTTAGGAGGCTGAGACATGAGGATCTGGATTCACAGCTAGCCTCAGCTACTTAGTGAGGCCCTTTGCAAGTTAGTAAGACCCTGTTTCAAAATAAAGAATTAAAAATCGGGCTGGGGCTGTATCTCAGAGGTAGAATGTCCCCAGGTTTCATCCCCAGTACTGCAGAACAAAACAAAACAAAAATGGGGCTGGGGATATAGCTCAGAGGTAGAATGCTTCTGGGTTCAATCCTCAGTGCCACAAAGAAGAAAAAGGGCTGAGAGGGGAGGGGTGTAGCTCAGAGGTGGAATGCCCCTGGTTTCAATCCCCCCCCCCAAAAAAAGCTCATTGGATATCCTGTGAGAACATGATCTCCTCATCAAAAGCCTGGTTTGAACAAGGCTGATTTCTGGGAAAAGACAAAGTCCCAATGTGGCATTGTGTGGGCCACCTTACCTCTCTGTACCTCCCTTTTCTTGTCTGAAAAGTGGGAGTAGCAATGCCTCTCCCACACCCGATAGGGCTGCTGATACCCTTTGACCCCTTAGCAAGGTCTCAAAACATTCTATATATCAACTGCTACTAATTATCTACATCACCCAGCCAGGATGCTAATTTTTTTTTTTTTGGCGGTACTGGGGATTGAACTCAGGGGCATTCTACTTCCAAGGTATACCCCCAGCCCTATTTTTGTGTGTGTGTGTGTGTGGTACTGGGGATGAAACCTGGGGGTATTCTATCTCCAAGCTACAGCCCCAGCCCTATTTTTTATTCTTTATTTTGAGACAGGGCCTCACTAAGTTGTGGAGGACCTCACTAGACAGCTGAGGATGGCCTCGAACCCGGATCCTCCTGTCTCAGCCTCCCAAATGCTGGGATTACAGACGTGAGCCACCATGCCTGGCTCCCCAGCCCTATTTTTTATTCTTCTTCTTTTTTTTTTTTTTTTTGCAATACTGGGGATTGAACTCAGGGGCGTTCTACCTTCGAGCTATACCCCCAGCCCTATTTTTTATTCTTTATTTTGAAACAAGGTCTCACTAAATTGCAGAGTGCCTCACTAGGTAGTAGCTGAAGCTGGCCAAAAACCCAGATCCTCCAGTCTCAGCCTCCCAAATGCTGGGATTACAAGCGTGCTCCACCACACCCAGCTCTAAATTTTTATTTTGAACTGAGGTCTTACTGTGTTGGCCCAACCTGGCCCAGAACTCCTGGACAAGTATTCTCTTGTCTCAGCTTTTTTTTTTTGCGGTACTGGGGATTGAGCTCAGGGGCATTCTACCTCCGAACTATACCCCCAGCCCTATTTTTTTTTTTTTTTTTTTTGCGGTACTGGGGGTTGAACTCCGGGGCATTCTACCTCCGAGCTATACCCCCAGCCCTATTTTTTATTCCTTATTTTTTGAAACTGGGTCTCACTAAGTTGCGGAGTGCCTCACTTAGGTAGCTGAGGCTGGCCGCGAACCCAGATCCTCCGGTCTCAGCCTCCCGAATGCTGGGATTACAAGCATGCGCCACCACGCCCGGCTTCCTATTTTTTATTTTTTATTTTGAAACCGAGTCTCACTAGGTTGCGGAGTGCCTCACTAGGTAGCTGAGGCTGGCTGCGAACCCAGATCCTCCGGTCTCAGCCTCCCAAATGCTGGGATTACAAGCGTGCGCTACCACGCCCGGCTTTGTCTCAGCTTCTCAAGTAGCGGGGACTACAGGAACACCACACCACAGAGCCCAGCTTAAGGGTGCTCAGCTATGTGTGTGTTACTAGGGATTGAACCCAGGGGTATTATACCTCTGATCTACATCCCAGCCCTATTTTATTTTGAGAACAGGGCCTAAGTTGCAGAGAGCTCACTAAGTTGCTGAGGCTGTCCTGGAATCTGTGAACCTTCTGCCTCAGCCTCCTATATACTGGGATTACAGGCACATGCTAGCACACCTGGCTCAGGTGTTTAGCTTTGTATGTGCATCTGGCCAATTGATTCTGGAGGCTTCTCATCTGAAGCCAGTACCGCAAAAAAAAAAAAAAAAAAAATGAGACTATGAGAGCACTGGCCCCATTATGGTTGTTAAACACTATGTAAGTATTAAATTGAGCCTGGAAGCTGGGCATGCCAGTGCACGCTTGTAATCCCGAGTACTTGGGAGGCTAAGACTGGAGGATCCGAGTTCACGACCAGCCTCAGCTAGTGAGGCCCTCTGCAACTTAGTAAGACCCTGTTTCAAAATAAAGAATAAAAAATGGGACTGGGGGTGTAGCTCGGAGGTAGAATGCCCCTGGGTTCAATACCCAGTAAAAAAAAAAAATTGAGCCTGGCATGGTGACACACACCTGTAATCCCAATATTTGGGAGGCTGAGACAGGAGGATCGAAGATTCAAGGCCAGCCTCAGCAGTTTAGTAAAACCCTAGGCAACTTAGTGATACCCCTGTTTCAAAAAATAAAATAAGAGCCAGGTGTGCTGGTGCACACTTGTAATCCCAGTATTTGGGAGGCTAAAACAGAAGAATTGAAGGTTCACTGCCAGTTTTAGCAACTTCTAAGGCTCTCTGCAATTTAGTGAGGCTCTGTTTCAAAATAAAGAATGTACAGCCAGGGGTGGTGGCGCACGCTTGTAATCCCAGCATTTGGGAGGCTGAGACTGGGTAATCCCGGTTC
Organism: Graphiurus murinus; assembly: GCA_004027655.1. Taxonomy (NCBI): domain Eukaryota; kingdom Metazoa; phylum Chordata; class Mammalia; order Rodentia; family Gliridae; genus Graphiurus; species Graphiurus murinus. The sequence goes on from PVLC010010058.1 coordinate 37,004, forward strand.
GCGGCCAGCCTCAGCTGCGTAGTGAGTAGTGAGGCCCTCCGCAATTTAGTGAGACCCTGTTTCGTAGCTGGAGGTAGAATGCCCCCAGGTTCCATTCCCAGTACCGCAAAAAAAAAAAAAAAAAAAAAAAAAAAAAGAAGAAGAATGAAATAGAGCTGGAGGTATAGTTTGGAAGTAGAATGCCCCTGGGTTCAATTCCCAGTACCAAAAAAAAATTTATTTTTTTTTTAAGAATATAAGTGTTAAAGCCAAGCATGGTAGCACACTTTTGTAACCCCAGTACTTGGGAGACTGAGACAGGAGGATCGCAGGTGCGAGAACAGCCTCAGCAAATAAGACTTTCATTAATCTAGCGAGACCTGTTTCGAAATAAAAATAAGACTGGGGATGTAGCTCAGAGGTAGAATGCCCCTGGTTTCAATCCCTAGTCTCACACACACACACACACACACACACACACACAGACAATAATAAAATAAATAGGTGTTAAATACAGTGAAAAGAGCCGGGCGTGGTGGCGCACGCTTGTAATCCCAGCATTCGGGAGGCTGAGACCGGAGGATCCGGGTTCGCAGCCAGCCTCAGCTACCTAGTGAGGCACTCCGCAACTTAGTGAGACTCGGTTTCAAAATAAAGAATTAAAAAAAATAGGGCTGGGGGTATAGCTCGGAGGTAGAACGTCCCTGAGTTCAATCCCCAGTACCGCAAAGAAAATACAGTGAAAAGAGCTTTGGGTCTTGCCCAGGGTCCTGGAAAGGCAGGCCCAGTGTCCAAAAGAACTTCTTTCTGGAGTTTCTTGTGTTTTGTACCCAGTTCTTGGCTGCACCCCGTCCAGGAGGGGTTAAGTCGTTCATGATTTACAAAGGAGCAGGATTTTACACACACACACACACACACACACACACACACACACACACGCACGCGCGCCCTCGGTCCCCCTCCCTCCGGGAGCCTCTTGTGCAAGCCGCCGGCGCCCGCGTTCCCAAGCCCGGCTGCAGCTGCGGGCGGAGGGCAGGGCGGGGGCGGCGCGCTGTTTGTCTAGCGCGGCGGTGCCAAAGACTGCGGGCCCCAGACAGCCCGGCGCCTCCGTACACCTGGGGATGCTCAGGTTAAATAGCTCCGCATTCCTCGGGCCCAGCTGATGGAAACGCTCCCAGGCCGCAGCGGAGCCGGCCTCCAGATGGGCTGGGCCCGGGCCAAAGGGGAAGAGAGGGAAGCGTGGAATCCAGAATGCGGCTGATTGGCGGGGGAGGTGGCCGAGGCCCCGCCGGAAGCCCCTTCCCCCCTGGACAAAGGCCTGCAATGCAGGAGCGCGGGGACACGCCCACGTCCCCTTGGGTGGGCCTGCGGGGGGAGCACACGTGGGAGGGAGGGGGTGTACACGTGTGCTCCGAGAACACTCCAAGGACACACAGGCTACAATTCATAATTTATAACTATCAAACATTCGTGCCAGGCACTGTGGTAAGAACTTTTACTAGATTTCGTTTATTCTGGCCCATTCTCTGAGGTTAGTACTATAAAACAGCCTGGCTGGAGGGGATAGCAAAGGACTTAATTCACCTACAAATAGTATGTTCTTTGACAAAGTCCATAATATGCTTGAGGAGAGCACATGGCAGAATGTTAGTGTTCAATAAATAATAACTTTAACTGTATCTTTGCCCGTCCCCTCTCCAGGATCCTGCCTTCATCCCCACAGGGACCCCGGGAACCCTTTATGTAACTGGTGAAGCCCAAAGTCAAGCTCCTGACAAAATAGCCCTTTCCCTCTCGGGGACAAGATTTATTTATTTGTTTATTTATTTATTTATTTATTTATTATATTTTCTTTGTGGTACTGGTGATTGAACCCAGGGGCATTCTACCTCCAAGCTACACCTCCAGCCCAATTTTATTCTTTTATTTTGAAACAGGGTCTCATTAAGTTGCAGGTGGCCTCACTAAATTGCTGAAGCTGGCTGCAAACCTGCCATCCTCCTGTCTCAGCCTCCCAAGTACTGAGATTACAAACCTGAGCCACCACGCCCAGCTGGGTCAAGTTATTTATATGCCCTTTTGAGACTCAGTTTCTTCATATGTAACACACAGGAGTTGGCCTGGCAGGGATTTTTGAGGGTTAGTATCGACCCAGGGAATTGGTATTTGAACGTGTGTGTGTGTGTGTGTGTGTGCGCGCGCGCGCGCGCGCGCTGGGGATTGGACTCAGGGGCCTTCTACCTCTGAGCTGCAGGATCTTGCTAAATTGCTGAGGCTGGCATGTGCCACTGTACCTAGCTTGGTACTTGAACTTTTTTTTCTTTTTTTTTTCGGTACTGGGGATTGAACCCAGGGGCATTCTACCACTGAGCTATACCTCCAGTCCTACTATTTTATTCTTTTTATTTGGAAACAGGGTCTCACTAAGTTGAGGAGTGCCTCATTAAGCAGCTGAGGCTGGCTGTGAACCCGGATCTTCCTGTCTCAGCCTCCCAAGTACTGGGATTACAAATGTGCACCACCATGACTGGCTTAGTTGAACTTTTGAAGGAGGATTTGCCCCAACAGAGGTGTCCCCACCCCTACCCTAGGCCTACAGAGACCCAGGAATGCCAGGCATTCTGCAGAAAACAGTTACACATACAGACCCCCAACACACAATCTCACCCATCAACCCAGACCCATGCAGAGATGCCCATAATACGTTTAGGCAGGACATACAAGACCAAACAGCTGGAGGTTGCTCTTATCTGCAGAACACATGTGCTCACATTTGTCCTCCCCCCCATATCCTTATTTATACCCTGAGGCCTGTACATGAGCAGATGACCCAGCCTCACTTACTCCAGTCAGATACAAGCCCAGACATTTATGTACTCCCTGAGAGCACGGACCCGCATGTCCCGGCAGACAAGCCTTGCCAAAGACACCTTTTTCTTTGTTCAGGAGCTAAGGACATGGCTTGTCCACTCCTCAGTGCCCGCAGTAGCCCCAGGGGAGAGCTTGGTTTGAGCTGTTGGCAGACCCAGGCCAGGGTGAGGGGGCTGAGTCCAGGCTCAGAGCAGGTGGCACAGCAGCTGTTCACAGCCTGGCCCTGCCAACTTGATCACCCACTTGGACAAGCTGGAAGTCCCAGGGCAGCCTGCTGGCATCCAGGATGAGGTGGCCAGTTAGGCTAGGCACCTCCTACTGGGGAATGGGGCAAAAGAAGTCTCCCTTCCCACTGGGTCTCACTTCTCACACCCAGGGAAGGAGGCAGATGGTCCAGTGACCCCAGTTCTCCCATTTAAATGGCTTCCACACTCCCAACTTGGAGGAGGCCTCTGCAGGTTCATCTGCATTTTAACAACCTCCCCAGGTGATCCAGATGGCCCAGTGACCAATTTGAGAGAACCTTAGAGGTCCAGAGGATTTAATTTTATGACACTGGGGAGTGGGGAAATGGCCAGGGATGGGGAAAAGAATATACTTTAAAGACACCGGAAACACTCATTCAGGTCGGAGAGAGATAATCCAGATGTGGCCCTCCAGTTCCCCTCCTCCCAGCACCAGCTGTGAAAAGGGTCAGAGGTCAACCCTCAGCCCAGGCCCCCTTCCTTCCCTTCAATCCAAGAAGTCATCACAACTTTTACCATCTAAAATATTTGTTTAATAATAACAACAATACAACAACAACAAACCACCTAGAACTATTGTAAAACAATATTCTCAGTCGGTGATCATTGTAATATACAATACAAAGTAATTTCCTCAGAAATCTGAGAAGCACCAAACGTGACCATTTTTTAAAATGTCTGGTTTTCAAAAAATAGAAACACATAGGGGAACCCTCTCCCCCAAGTCTCTGGGGGCTGGTAGGTGTGATGAAAGGGTCGGCCTCCTCTCAATTCTCCAGCCCTGGGCCGGATCCCGGCAGGGCCCAGCGGCCATTCATCAGTCCGTTTTCCCCCAGCTCTGGAGCGCGGGTAGAGGGACCGCACTTATTCCTCTTGCCTCCAGGAGGGCTGGGGTCCACTGGTCCCTGAGGGCGGCGCTTCAGCGACACAAGATGCGATCGTCCGCTGGGACACAGGCCGCCTGTGGAAATGAGAGAAGAGACGAGATGAAGGGACTCGCTGTAAGATCACCAGGCGCCACCCCCCCACCCCGTCCTCCCAAGACACACGACGGGGGAGCTCTTTTTCTGGTTTCCTTGGGCATCTCTGTAGAGACAGGTTCCTAAAAGAATGGAGCAGACATCGCTTGGGTTCCCCTCCCTCGCTTGAAAGGATGATCTAGTGATCCACCTCGGACCTCACCTCGGCCGCCAGGGCGCTGATCTCGCCGTTGAGAGTGCTAAGCGGAGCTCTGACTGGCAGCCCTCGGCCCCCGGGGGTCCCGACTTCGGATTCCGAGTTCAGCTCCAACTGCAGGTCCCTGATGTAGTCGATGACGTGCTGGAGAATCTCTACCTTGCTCACTTTGCGGTTCTGGGGCAGGGTGGGCACCAGCTCCTTGAGGCGCGAGTAGCAGCCGTTCATGTCGTACAGCATCACGTTCACCTGCTGCTCGTCCAGCAGGGTGGGCAGGCGCGCCCCGGCGCCGCCCGCGCAGCGCGAGATGGCCACGCTCTGCTCGGACAGGCAGCGCACCACCTCGCCCGCGCCGCCCGCCGTCTTGCTGGCCTTCAGCGCGCAGCTGGGGCCCGCGGCGGCCGCGGCGCTGCCACTGGCGACCTTCATGACTCTGGAGAGCCACTGAAAGACCAGAGTCGAGGCGGAGGGAGGAGGAGGACGCTGGAAGTGGCGAGGAAGTTCAGAAAAAGAGAGACTATAGTAGAAAACCCGACCCGAGTGGCAGAGCCAGTCTTTTATAAGAACGCCGGGCTCCCCCCCCAGGGGCGGGGGCAGAACGTTCAAAAGCAACCAATGGGAGCCCAGTGGGCGTGGCCTCGCTCGCTCTCGTGTTCCGCGGGGGTTCCACTAGCTCACCCTCCACTGACTGGGAAGGCCGCCGTCTGAGGAACAGGGTGGGTGGCAGAGTATGGGGCCGGGTGGCTAGTGGAGGTGAGGGCTTACTTGGGCTCCTCAGGAAGGCTAAATCGGTATTGCAGATAACGAAAAGACCTCAGGAGTCTGGTTTCCCGTGCCCATTTTCTTACCTCTCCAGCTTCATTTTACCGACGAGAGAAACTGAGGCCTGGAGCTCAGGACTAACCCAGGGTTTCCAGATCCTCTTGGAAGATTACCTCTCGGACCCTGATCTCCAAATATCAGGACCGAATCTTAAAGGGGGCCCTCTTTTTCTCGGTACTGGGGGTTGAACCCAGGGGCACTTCTGCCACTGAACTACATCTCGTCTCTGTCTCTGCCTTTCTCTTTGAGTCAGGGTCTCACTAAATTGCTAAGGCTGGCCTCGACCTTTCGATCCTTTCGATGCCTTAGCCTCCCGAGTCTCTGGGATTACAAGCGTGCACCGCCACACCTGACTAAAACCTCTTTTACACTCAACTCCGGGGCATGGTATTACCCAATTCCCAGAGAATTGGCCCTGGAGGACCTACCCAGGTCCCTAGAAGTGGGAAAGTAGGAGTAATTAGAGAGTCTTCCTTTAAGGTTGGGGAACTGGGTTTCTGGGACCTGAACTAGATAGAAGGCGTGCGGTGGAGTAGGGCGACCTCCCGCGATTCTGCCCTGGATTTGGAGCCCCTTGCAAAAATTCCCCAAATCTGCAACAACTTTAATTAAAACCTTTAATTCTCATTCTCTCTTTCTCTCTCCGGCTTCCCCCCCCCCCTTAAAGCCTCGAATCAGGGCCTCCCTCCTGCGGCGCAGCAGCTGCAGGGATCAGCCCCCCCTCCCTTTCCCGGGCGGGTCTGTGTCAGCGTCTGAACTAGCGACTCAGACCGTTAGACGCCAGGCCCGTGACGTCACCCATTCATAAAACCGGGACGGGCTGTCAAGCTGGCGCCGCGCGGGCGGTCGCCATGGAGACGGCAAACTGGGCTACGGCGTTCCCAGCTCCCCCTGCGAATCACCTGCAGACCCTAAGCGAGAGGCCTGGGAATGCGTTCCTCTTTGGCGCGGCACGCTGGGCAAGGGTCACCTTACCTCCCCGCCCCACACCTGCGAGGCTCTCCACCACGCCTCACAGTTTGGGCCGCTTGGGAGGTTTTCTCATAGCCTCGCTACACCAACACCCGCCGTCCCCTCAGGATTGGAGAGAGCTCTAGGCTTGATTTGCTTGATTCCAGCTGATGCTGGATGAATTTAGGCTAGTCACATGCCCTCTCTGAGCCCTTCTATTTAGTATTTCCTAGTTTCAGCAGTAATCACAAACGTGACCGTTTATTGCATTCCCACTTCGTGCCAGCACTGCGTGAAAGTTACCTTTATCATAATCTGTTGTCCCTCTCCACAACTCTAAAGATCGGAGTTATTTGGTTTCTTTATACTAAGGAGGTAATAGGCTTTAAAAATTCTCACAAGAACCGGGCGTGGTGGCGCACGCTTGTAATCCCAGTACTTGGGAGGCTGAGACAGGAGGATCCCGGTTCCTGGCCAGCCTCAGCGGCTCTCCACAACTTAGTGAGACCCTGTTTCAAAATAAAGAATAAAAAATAGGACTGGGGGTGTAGCTCGTAGGTAGAATGCCCCTGGGTTCAATCCTTAGTACAAGAAGAAAAAAAGAAAATTCGCAGTAGCCGAATGTGGTGACCCACACCAGAAATCCCAGTACTTGAAAGGCTGAGACAGATGAGGTTGAGGACAGCCTCAGCAACATAGATTCCCAGCAACCTGGAGACCCTGTTTCAAAACAAAACAAAAAAATCAAAAGTGCTGAAAAATCGCTGAGGGTATAGCTCAGAGGTAGAATGCCCCTGGGTTGAATCCCCAGTACCAAAACAAAACAACAAAAAACTTCAGAAGAGCTGCTATGATGGCTGCATTGCTGGAACATGGACACCTTATTGCAGTGCAGCCCCTTATGGCCAATGGCAGGTCCTCTGACTAAGAGACCTAGACTTGCCGCAAGCAGGAACACTGAAGCCCAGAGTAGTCATCCAAGGCCACCCTGACAACCAGCAGTAAAATACCATACTTACAGTGGTGATGGTACATGCCTGTAATACCAGTACTCGGGAGGTTGACACAGGAAGATCACAAGTTGGAGGTTAACCAGGGAAGTTTAGTGAGTCCCTGTTTCCAAAAAAAACAAAAGCAAAAAATGGCTGGGGATATATAGTTCAGTGGCAAAGCACTCCTGGGTTCAATCCCCAGTACCAAAAACATAAAATATCAGCTGGGTATGGTGGTGCACACTTGTATTCCCAGTACTTGGGAGGCTGAGACAGGAGGATTACAGGTTCAAGAACAGCCTCAGCAAGTAGCGAGACTCTCATTAACTTAGCGAGACCTTGTTTCCAAAAAAGATAAAATCGGGCTGGGGATGTAGCTTGAAGGTAGAATGCCTCTGGGTTTAATCCCCAGTACCACAATAAATAAATAAATAATAAATAGACTTGCTGCTGGATATGGTGGCAAATGCCTGTAATCCCAGAGTCTGGGGAGGTTGAGGCAGGAGGGTAACAAGTTAAAGGCCAACATGAAAGCTGGGAGTGGTGGCACATGCTTGTAATCCCAGTACTTGGGAGGCTGAAACAGAAACGCAAGTTCACAGCCAGCCTCAGTAACTTGTGAGACCCTATTTCAAAATAAAGAATAAAAATCAGGCTGGGGGTGGAGCTCAGAGGTAGAATGCCCCTGGGTTCAATCCCCAGTACTTTTTTGGCCCCAGGGACCCACAAGAGATATGGTGCTTACCCACGACAGCACCACCTCCCCACCCCCACCCCCACCCCCACCCCCACCCCACCCCCACCCCCCCACGGCCAACATGGGTGATATAGCAAGACCTTGTCTCAAAATAAAAATAAAAAGGACTGGGGTGTAGTTCAGTAGTAGAACTTCCCTGGGTTCAATCTTCAGTACCATCTCTCCCCAACCCCCCCAAAAAATCCTGCTCACCTAGGAGAGGGTGATGTTATTATCCCTCCTCCTCCAGCAATTAATTCAGCTGCTATCAGCAGGTTCCCTTTTCCCACAGATGTTTGGGGAAGGAACAATAAATCAGCCCTCTGCTTCCACATCAGGAAACCAGGAAAACTGATTGAGGAGACCAGCTTCAAAGGAAACAGACATCATCAATTAATAAGCAGCACTCCCTATGCCCTTATCACACACCCCAATACTCTCACGCTCTCTAGGCCTTGGCTAGCAGTCCTCTCGTGATGGGAGAGCATTGTGCTTTTTAGAAGAATTGCTGAAGAACTGGAAGGACAATGGTCAGCCAGAGGAAACTGGAATATTAATTCATTACCAGTGTTTATTCATTGACCCAGATATTTTCTTTTTTTTGCAGTGCTGGGGATTGAACTCCGGGACATTCTACCTCTGAGCCACACCCCCAGCCTGATTTTATTTATTTATTTATTTATTTATTTATTTATTTATTTATTTATTTATTTATTTTGCGGTACTGGGAATTGAACCCAGGGGCATTCTACCTCGGAGCTATACCCCCAGCCCTATTTTTTATTCTTTATTTTGAAACAGGGTCTCACTAAGTTGCAGAGTGCCTCACTAGGTAGCTGAGGCTGGCTGCGAACCCAGATCCTATGGTCTCAGCCTCCCGAATGCTAAGATTACAAGTGTGCGCCACCACGCCTGGCCCGGCCCTACTTTTTTATTCTTTTTTTTTTTGCGGTACTGGGGATTGAACCCAGGGGCATTCTACCTCCGAGCCACACCCCCAGCCCTATTTTTTTTATTCTTTATTTTGAAACTGGGTCTCACTAAGTTGCAGAGTGCCTCACTAGGTAGCTGAGGCTGGCCTCGAACCGAGATCCTCCGGTCTCAGCCTCCCGAATGCTGGGATTACAAGCATGTGCGCCACCACGCCCGGCTACTTTTTTATTCTTTATTTTGAAACAGGGTTTCAACTAAGTTGTGGAGGGCCTCACTAAATAGCAGAGGCTGACTGTGAACCCCGAGCCTCCAGTCTCAGCCTCTCAAGTATTGGGATTACAAGCGTGCGCCACTATGCCCACCTCATTGATCCAGATTTTCTATGTGCTGCACTCAGTTGCAGAGAGACCTACTAGGACGGCATGAAGATGTCTGCTGGAGGATATTCACTGCTGTGCTGTCAAAAGTGGGGAGGTGGAAATCACCCAAGTGCACACTGATAGTAAAATTACAGAAATATGACTGCGCTAGGTGTGGTGGCCCATGCCTGAGACTGGAGGTTCACAGGTCCACGGCCAGCTTCCATAAGTAGTGAGACTCTCATCAACATAGTAAGACTGGGTTTCAAAATAAAAATAAATAGGAGCCGGGCGTGGTGGCGCACACGCTTGCAATCCCAGTATTTGGGAGGCTGAGACTGGAGAATCCGGGTTCAAGGCCAGCCTCAGCTACCTAGTGAGGCCTCCGCAACTTAGTGAGACCCTGTTTCAAAATAAAGAATAAAAAATAGGAACGCGGGTATAGCTCGGAGGTAGAATGCCCCTGAGTTCAATCCCCGGTACTGTATAAATAAATAAATAATAAAAATAAAATAGGGCTTTGGATGTAGTTCAGAGTTAGAATGCCACTGTGTTCAAACCCCCCCCCCCCCGCCATATCACAAATAAATAAACAATGAATGACACATCAGTGCCATGGGCTGGCTATGCAGCAGGTGGGGAGTGCAGTTCTAGGGATATCTGATCTTTACTGTGGGGCTGGGGATGTGGCTCTGTGTAGAGCTCTTGCCTAGTGTATGCCAGGCCCAGGTTTTATCTCCAGCAATTAAAAACAACAACAATATTAGAAAGCCAAGCACGGTGGCACATGCATATAATCCCCGTACTTGGGAGGCTGAGAATGGAGGATGGCAGGTTCGTGGCCAGCCTCAGCCACTTAGTGAGGCCCTTTGCAACTTAGTGAGACCCTGTTTCAAACTAAAGAATAAAAAATAGGACTAGAGGTATAGCTCGGAGGTAGAATGTCCCTGAGTTCCATCTCCAGTACCACAAAAAATATAAAATAAAATAAATAAATGGGGCTGGAGGGTGTAGCTCGGAGGTAGAATGCCCCTGGGTTCAATCCCCAGTACCGCAAAACAACAATAACATTGGAAAGCCAGGCACGGTGGCACACCCCTGTAGTCCTCATGCTTGGAGAGTATTCTTTTGTAGCTCCTTGGGTCTGGTTTCTTACTCAGCATTACTATTAAGAGGTTTGTTCACGTTTATTCCTTTTGATTGCCGAGTGGTATTCCAAAGTATGACTATATCACCATTTGTTTATTCATCTGATGAAAGACATTTGAATTGTTTACAATTTTTATTTGTTTATCATGCTGTGCTGGGGATCAAACCCAGGGGCCCAAGCATACTAGGCAAACAGTCTACCACTGCTGTGCATCCCTAGCCCTGTTTTACTTTTTATTTTTGTGCTGGAGATTGAACCCAGGGCCTCATGAATGCTACGCACATTTTCTACCACTTAGCTATATCCCCTGGCATGACAGTTTAAAATTTTTGGTTAATATAAATAAAGCTGCTATGAACTCTTGTATATAGGTATTCATATGAACCTGGAAACTGGGTGCTGTGGCACACACCTGTAATCCCAGCAGTTGGGAGGCTGAGACAAGAGGATCACAGGTTTGAGAATAGCCTCAGCAACTTAGTGAGACCCTCAGCAAATTAGCAAGACCCTGTTTTTTATTTTTCTATTTTTGTGGCACTGGGGATTGAGCCCAGGGGCATTCTACTTCCGAGCTACACTACCAGCTCTATTTTATTTTTATTTGAAAACAGGGTCTCACTAAGATGATGCAAGTCTCACTACTTGCTGAGGCTGTCCTCCAACCTGCGATCCTCCTGTGTCAGCCTCCCAAGTACTGGGATTACAAATGTGTGCCACCATGCCCGGCTGACTCTGTTTTTTTTATTTAAAAAAAAAAAAAAAAAAAAAGTGAGCTGGGCTTGGTGATGCACACCTATAATCCCAGTACTTGAGATGAGGAAGATTACAGGTTTGTGGCCAGCCTCAGCAATTAATCTAGGCCCTCTGCTAGTGAGACCTTGTTTAAAAAAAAAAATAGGGTTGGGGGTGTAGAATGCCCCTGGGTTTAATCCCCAGTACCACAAAATAAAATAATAAAGTAAAATAAAGCCAGGCGTGGTGGCGCACGCTTGTAATCCCAGCATTCGGGAGGCTGAGACCAGAGGATCCGGGTTCGAGGCCAGCCTCAGCTACCTAGTGAGGCACTCCGCAACTTAGTGAGACTCGGTTTCAAAATAAAGAATAAAAAGTAGGGCTGGGGGTATAGCTCGGAGGTAGAATGCCCCTGAGTTCAATCCCCAGTACCGCAAAAAAAAAAAAAAAAAGTAAAATAAGGTTGGGGTGTAATTCAGAGTCAGAATGCCCTTGGGTTCAATTCTCAATACCACATACACCCCCGCCCCCCAAAAAAAGCCGGGCATGGTGGCACATGCCTGTAATCCCAGCGCTTTGGAGGCTGAGATTGTAGGATCACAGGTTCAAGGACAGCTTCAGCAAGTAGTGAGACTCTCATCAACCTGGTGAGACCTTGTTTCCAAACAAGAATAAAATAGGGCTAGGGATGTAGCTCAAAGGTAGAATGCCCCTGGGTTCAATCCCCAGGATCACACACACACACACACACACATACACACACACACACACACAGAGCTTTGTGGTTTTGTATTGGGGGTAGAAACCAGGTACCTTCTACCACTGAGTTTCACTGCCAGCCCATTTTATATTGAAACAGGGTCTTGCCGGGCGTGGTGGTGCACGCTTGTAATCCCAGCATTTGGGAGGCTGAGCCTGGAGGATCCGGGTTCACGGCCAGCCTCAGCTACCTAGTGAAGCACTCCGCAACTTAGTGAGACCCGGTTTCAAAATAAAGAATAAAAAATAGGGCTGAGGGTGTAGCTCGGAGGTAGAATGCCCCTGAGTTCAATCCCCAGTACCGCAAAAAGAAAAAAAGAAACAGGGTCTTGCTAAATTGCAGAGGCTGGCCTCCAGTTTGCAATTCTCCTATTTCAGCCTCCCATGTACTGGAATTACAGGTATGTGCCATCACACCTGGTTTATTTAATTTTCTTTCTTTTTTTTTTTTTTTTTTTTTTTTTTTTTTTGCGGCACTAGGGATTGAACCCAGGGGCATTCTACCTCCGAGCTACATCTCCAGCCCTATTTTTTATTCTTTATTTTGAAACCAGGTCTCACTAAGTTGCGGAGTGCCTCACTAGGTAGCTGAGGCTGGCCGCGAACCCGGATCCTCTGGTCTCAGCCTCCCGAATGCTGGGATTACAAGCGTGCGCCACCACGCCCGGCTGGTTTATTTAATTTTCAAGACAGGGTCTCATTGTGTTGCCCAGACTGGGCTCAAACTTCTGGGCTCAAGGATCCTCCTCACACCTCAGCCTCACTAGGAGCTGGGACTCAGGTACAGCACTGTGCTGGCTAGGGAATGCTATCTATCTATCTATCTATCGTGTGTGTGTGTGTGTGTGTGTGTGTGTGTGTGTGTGTGTGAACTCTGGGGCATTCTACCTCCGAGCTACACCCCCAATCTATTTTATTCTTTATTTTGAAACAAGGTCTCACTAAATTGTAGAGAGCCTAAGTACTGGGATTACAAACATGTACCACCATGCCCAGCTATATATATATATATATTTTTTAATCACTTTATTTTTTTGGTGGTACTGGGAATTCAACCCAGGGGCATTCTACCTCCATATCCACCCCCTACCACCACCTGCCCCAGCCTGATCTTATTTTTTTACTTGGAAGCAAGATTTCACTAAACTGCTGAGGCTGGCTCAGGTTCCAAGTATTGGGATTACAGGCAGTGCCACCGTGCCTGGCTTGATGCTCCTGCGCTGTCATTTCTGCCACTCCCCTCTCAGCCTCTCCAGAGCTTCCTGGGGCATCCCGGGCTCCAGGCACATGGCTCACCCCAAGTCAGGGTTCCAGCAGGGATGGCCACTGTCCTAGTCTCTGCTAACACTCAGTGCCCGGCACCTGGGAGGCGGTCAGTATGTGCTGAATGAGAAGACCCATGGAATGTCATGTTCCCTGTCCAGCTGAGGCCTCTGAGGACCTAGTGATGAGGTAGAATAGAAGGAAAGAAAGGAAAATGGTTTTGTTTCAACAGAGCGCGCTCATCCTAAAAAGTAAGGCCTCTGCGCAGTGGGCTGACTCCATTTTGGAAGTCCTTGAGGTGATTTTTCAGAGCTTCATTTGCCTCTCGAAAGGAAGTCACTCACACCTGTTGTAAGAAAGACCCTACACCCCAGACTTCCTGTCTCCACTCCTGATAGTCCTACCTAGGGTTTTTTTTTTTTTTTTTTTTTTTTCTTTCCACTCTTTTTTAGACCCCAAGGCCGGGGGACCAATATCCCATGCTGCCCCAGGTTCCCTATTCTCCACCCCGGACCCCAAAGCCAGCCCCTCTCCCGGTGTGATATAAAGAGGAGAGACCACCCGCGCTCTCTCTCTCTCCCTGCCATCCCTCTCCGCCAAGTGCTCCCGGCCACATGCTCTTTCCCAGCTACGATCCTGGAGACTCCTGAGGTGACCTGGCCCTAAAATAAAACTTCTGCCTTTGTCCCTATCTGGCTCATGTTGAAATTCTTTTCACCAGAGGCCAAGAACCCACGAGAGATAGCGTGCCGACCCACAACACTAGGAGGCTGAGACTCGCGTCAGATCGCACAGCCGGAGGCAGCCTTGCGGGGCTTCGCAGGGCTTGCGTGCAGCCATCTCCGCTGCAGAGCATGTTCTTGTTGACTCGTGTTCCTGTCCGGGGTGCTCCTTACTGCCCTTCCCGAGTCTTGGCCTTGTAGGCTCCCGGGCAGACCCGCCCTGCCTGTCACATGACCCATCTGGCCCTGGCCCTGCAGCTGCTCCCCAGATGTGCCCACAGCACAGCCTTGCAGCCGCCAGGCCGGCGCCTCTGGGTTGGGACTGCGAGCTGCGGGGGAGAGACCTTTGGCTCTGGCTGTTCCCACCCCCTTCCCAGTAACAGGAGAGCACAAGCGCCTCCCTACCCAGAGCCCCGTGCGGGGGTCGGTGCTGCTGTATCTCTGCCCATTGCCCTGAGAATGAAATCCAAACTCCTCCCCTCCTTCCCTCTGCCTCCCGCCGCGGCTCCTGCTCTCTTAATGGACTAGCTGGTCCAGCTGTGGCGTCCTCACCCAGCGGTTCCCTCTGCCTAGACCGCTTAGCAACCAGGCCTTGGCAAGACTTTTCATCCTTCAGTCAAATGTCCCCTGCCTGGATGCCTTCTCAGAACCCCCTTGGCTACTTTCTTTCACATCCCTCTGGTCTTAATTATTCCTTGAATGTATTACTATATGAAATAATCTTTGTTTTCTGGTGTATTATCCATTCCTTGACACTCACACCCCCTTCTTCCTCATGCTGTGCGCTCTAAGGAAGCCGGAGCCAGGGCGCCTCTGGACATTCCTCTGTTCCAGAGCTGAGTGGGATTGGCCCAGAGAAGGCGAGAAACTTGCTCACACAGAGTAATATTTGAAACAGATTAATATTAATAATTGGAACAGAATAACATTTATTTATTTATTTATTTATTTATTTATTTATTTATTTATTTATTTATTTATTTATTTATTTATTTATTTTGTGGTACTGGGGATGGAACCCAGGGGCATTCTACCTCCGAGCTATACCCTCAGCCCTATTTTTTTTTTTTTTTTTTTTTTTTTTTTTTTTTTTTTT
>PVLC010010059.1:0-29749 GCA_004027655.1 Graphiurus murinus
GTCTCACTAAGTTGCAGAGTGCCTCACTAGGTAGCTGAGGCTGGCCGCGAACCCGGATCCTCTGGTCTCAGCCTCCCGAATGCTGGGATTACAAGCGTGCGCCACCACGCCCGGCTACTAGCTGCTTCTTTTAAACACATCAATTTTATGTTAGATTCTATTATATGCTTCTTTACCATGTTAATTGTTATAACGGTATTTCTTTATAGTTTCAAGAAGGGTATCCCCTTTAAATTTATTAGAACAGAAGCTGAGGTATCACTTTACTATGGGAAGTTTCATACTTTGTAGTTTCCGTTTCCTCCTTGTTCAGCTCATGTTGAAGAAAAGACCTTAGCCTTTCCCTGTGGAGATACATGGTGCATGTATCAATCAATTGTGGCAGAAGACAGTTGTCAGAATCAAGGATTGTAGTAAAGCTCCAGATCAAGTCCAACACTTACTTGCATCTAATCTTTGGATGAGCTTTTACATTCCCTGAATTGAAGATCAATATATCATAGACTGTGTTGACAAGACAAATGTCATATCAGTAGTTGTGAAGACATTTGGTATGGGGAGTGTGGCAGGTGAAGCAAGTCCAGTCTGCCATCTGCTGACACATGTCACAAGAGCATTAGACTTTATAGAGGGCTCCTGAAGTCATGTCCCCTCAACAAAGAACTAGCTTGCAATTAAAAACATTGCCAAGCCAAGTATGATGGCACACACCTGTAATCCCACTACTTGGGAGGCTAAGACAGGAGGATCACCGTTCAAGGACAGCCTGGGTAACTTAGCCAGGCCCTCTGCAACCTAGTGAGAGCCTGTTAAAAAATAAAGTAAGGCTGGGGTGTAGCTCAGAGGTAGAATGCCCCTGGCTTCAATCCTCAGTACCAAAACAAAACAAAAAAGCACTGGCCAAAGAGTTAAATGGGTATTTCTGGGGAGGTTTTTTGTTTGTTTGATTTTTTTTAGTACTGGTGATTGAACCCAGGGGCATTCTACCTCCAAGCTACAACTCCAGCCCTATTTTTTTAGTTCTTTATTTTAAAACAGTGTCTCACTAAATTGCAGAGGGCCTCACTAAGTAGCTGAGGCTGGCCACGAACCCGGATCCTCTGGCCTCAGCCTCACAAGTACTGGGATTATCAGGGGAGGTTTTAAACATGCTCTGAGGTATAGAATTGCCAAATTATATATATAAAATTTTGTGTGTGTTACTGGGGATTGAAACCAGAGGCATTCTACCTTCAAGCTACACCCCCAGTCCAATTTTATTTATTTGGAAACAGGATCCCACTAGGTTGATGAGAGTCTCACTACTTGCTGAGGCTGTCCTCTAACCTGCAATCCTCCTGTCTCAGCCTCCCAAGTACAGGAATTACATGCATGCGCTGCCACACTGGGCCTAGAATTGCTATAGTTGTAGGAAAGGAAGAAAACTAACATTTGCTAAGGGAAGAAACACCAAGCAACCGTTTTTCTTGAAATTGAATTCAGAGCCGGGTGTGGTAGCAAACACTTGTAATCCCAGCATTTGGGAGGCTGAGACCGAAGGATCCAGGTTCGCAGCCGGCCTCAGCTACCTAGTGAGGCACACTGCAACTTAGGGAGACCCTGTTTCAAAATAAAGAATAAAAAATAGGGCTGAGGGTATAGCTTGGAGGTAGAATGCCCATGCATGAGTTTAATCCCCAATACTGAAAAAAAAAATTATTTATTTATTTTTGTGGTACTGTGGATGGAACCCAGGGGCATTCTACCTCTGGGCTATACCGGCAGACCTATTTTATATTTTATTTATTTATTTTTTCCGGTACTGGGGTTTGAAACCAGGAGCACTCTACCACCGAGTCCTATTTTTTATTCTTTATTTTGAAACAGGGTCTCACTAAGTTGTGGAGAGCCTCACTAAGTAGCTGAGGCTGGCCGCAAACCCAGATCCTCCAGTCTCACTCTCCCAAATACTGGGATTACAAGCATGCGCCACCACGCCTGGCCCCTTCTGTTTTTCAACAATGTTCTGGAATGAGAGAGAAACTATGTATATCACTATCTCATATAAATGTACCTTGGAGACGGGTTCTGTTTTGCACACCTATAATCCCAGCTACTCAGAGGCTGAAGCAGGAAGATCACAAATTTCAGAGTAGTCTTGGCAATTTAGCAAGTCTGTCTCAAAATAAAAAGGGCCGGGGATATAGCTGAGTGGTAGTGTACCCTGGGTTCAATCTCTAGTCCTGGGTGGGGGGAGGTGAGGCTACATTGTGGACTCTATCTTCCATCCCTCAAATGCAAAAACCAATCATGTTAACAATGGAAGAATAAAAAAAGCAGGGTGTGGTGGCATACGCTTATAATCCCAGTACTTGGGAGGCTGAGACAGCACGATCGCGATTCATGCCCAGCCTCAGCTACTTAGTGAGGCACTCCGCAACTTAGTGAGACCCTATTTCAAAATAAAGAATAAAAAATAGGGCTGGGGAGGGAACTCGGAGGTAGAATGCCCCTGGGTTCAATCCCCAGTACCAAAAAAAAAAAAAGAATAAGAGCTCAGTTACTACAGATGCATGCAAATCTGCTTATTTTGTGTGTGGTACCAAGGACTGAACCCCAGGTGTATTCTACCACTAAGCTACATCCCAAACCCTTTTTATTTTGAAACAGAATCTTGCTAAATTACCATGCATTGGCCTTGAACCTACAATCTTCCTGCTTCAGCCTCCAGAGTTACTGAAATCACAGGCATGTGCCACCAGACCAGCTTTATTCTGCTCAAGTCTTAAAATAAACATGTCATCTATACAACACAAAGTTCCTAACAGTTTAAGTGTCACATGCTGTTTGGAACACTCACAGAATTACCCCCAAGATATGAGATTGGTGACAGAGGAGGGGAGTAGAGTGTCCTTTGATGAGGTAGAATAGAAGGAATAACAATTTAGGCAGAAAGGAGACGACTGGGAAGGAAAAGGAAAAATATACTTTTAAGGTGGGCATGGTGGTCCACGATTGTAATCCCAGCTTTTGGGGGCTGAGACCAGAGGATCCGGGTTCGTGGCCAGTCTCAGCTACCTAGTGAGGCACTCTGCAACTTAGTGAGACTGTTTCAAAATAAAGAATAAAAAATAGGACTGGGGGTATAGCTCAGAGGTAGAATACCCCTGAGTTCAATCCCTGGTACCACAAAAAACAAACAAACAAACAAAAACCAAGTGTGTGCCACCACGCCCAGCTCTACTGAATTCAATTTAACAGCTAAGTATGCTAATGACATGTGGCAAAGATAAACCAAATTAAGACTAAAATTAGAAGAAAATTTGATATAAATTTAAATTTGTTTCTTTTAGAACATTTATTGACTACAGCGGGCTCTTAAAGTCAGAAATCTAAGACTATTATTTATATATTTTTGAGGTACTGGGGATTGAACCCAGGGGCACTCTATCTCTGAGCCACACCCCCAGTCCTATTTTTATTCTTTATTTGGAAACAGGGTCTCACTAAGTTTCAGAGGGCCTCACTAATTAGCTGAGGCTGGCTGTGAACCAAGGATCCTCCTGTCTCAGCCTCCCAAGTACTGGGATTACAAACTTGTACCACCACTCCGGGGCTGTCTGAGATTAGTTTTTAAATGCCCTTTTAAGCACTTGAAATGGTAATCAAATTACATTAGTCTAATCTCAGAACAATAACTTGGAGCTATTTCATTCTTGGATTGAAGCCAAACCTTAAAAGAAAAATTCTATTATTTCTAATTCCTATTTGAAAAAGAAGCATTTATCCTTTAGGAAATATATTCTGAAAAGCACATAAAAAAACATATTTTGTGAAAGACTGAATTTTAAGTTTATGGTTTTCATGAGATCTTCAGTTTTGTCTTCCTATACTTGCTCTTTAGAAGATCTGGCTACCTAAAGCCAGGCGTGGTAGCGCATGTGGTAATCCCAGCATTTGGGAGGCTGAGACCAGAGGATCCAGGTTCGCGGCCAGGCAACTTAGTGAGACCCTGTTTCAAAATAAAGAATAAAAATAGGGCTGGGGTTATAGTTCAGAGGTAGACTGCCCCTGAGTTCAATCCCCAGTACTACCCCCCCCAAAAAAAGATCTGGCTACCTAGAATTCAGAATAGCATGCTACCATGTATTTTAGCTGAAATAGTACAATATTCCTTCCTCTGTTTTGCATTAAATATCATGTATCTTCAAAAAGAAATGATATTTCTTTCTTCTCTCTAGCTTCCATGACAGAAAACATACAACTCCTTTGTGATTTCACTTAGTGTAATGTTCTCTAGTTCCATCCATTTTCCTGCAAATGGTAATTTTGTTATTCTTTATGGCCAAGTAAAACTCCAATGCATGTATATACCACATTTTCTTTTTCCATTTATCTCTTGATGGACACCTATGTTGGTTTCAAAATTTGGTTACTGTGAAATTGTGCTGTTATAAACCTGGGAATGCATGTATCACTAAAGTATTCTAACTTTAATTCTTTTGGAAAGATATCTGAGCAGTGGTATAGTTGAGTTATATGGTGTTTCCATTCCTACTCTTTCATGGAACTTCCACATTGATTGGGGGAGGAAGATGGGAGGGTTGAAGAAAGAAACAGACCCAATATTATGTTCATATATGAAAATATGAACACTAACAACTGGCATGTTCAGGGAGAGAGGAAGGAGGTAACAAGGTGAGGTTAGGAGGGAAACACATCAAGGAATGTAAGAGAGCTACTGTGTACACATATGAATGTATCAGTTTGCATCTTACTATGATACATAACTATATTGCATCAACAAACTTCTAAAAAACAAATAAAAGGAAAAAAAGAAATGGCTTTAAAAACATACCGATTCATCCTTCTTGCCCTTTCCAATACTTCAAACATATGCTCTTGAAATAAATCGAGGCGCTGGTAGCGATTATTTTCAACATTCTTTCTAATAATGTCGAAAGTAAGGGGAGGTTTGTTAGGAAAGTTGGGATCCACAGCAGGAATTTCTGCTAAGGAATCACTGTAGCATCTTCCCTCATCATCCTGATGACTCATGACCGACACAAAAAGATTATGGATAAGCTCTTGAATCAGCAAGGTCACATTTGGGACATGAGAGTCCTCATCTCCCTCCAGGTCTCTCCGAGTTTCGAGTAGGACTTTGTGTAGGACAAGGGCATCTTTGTAGATCAAAGACTCAGGTTCATTGTATGTACAAGCATTATTAAACATCATGACAAAGTCCTCAACCATAGAGTCTATATCTTGGTACTTGTTAGCCATCATGTGACTTCGAATTTTTTCCATGTCCATGGGCTTTTTAATGGTTAGATAGTAGTCAGGTAGCTCAGATCTGGAGGGAAGCCTCAGAAATATGGCACTGAGGCGGCGACCCCTCTTATCAGTATAGTTCTTTACAGCTTCATAGACTTCATTTAGTTTCTGTTGCATTGGAGTCATGTATTTTGATTTTTTGGGAGAAATACCACTTTTTCTACCTAAAGAAAGAGATAAATGTTAAAGGACTAAAGTAAAATAACCCTAAATTTGTATACTATTGGTAGTATAACAGTAAGAAAGGGACTACTCCAAATGATTTGTAAAACACACAGTAATTAACATGTCTTTAGTGAGATAGATTCTATAGACTAAAAATAAATAAATAAATAAAACCGAGCCAGACATCGTGGGACATGATTGTAATTCCAGTACTTGGGAGGATGAGATAAGAAGATGGCAGATTAGTGGCCAGCCTCAGCAACTTAGTGAGGCCCTGTGTAACTAAGTGAAACCCTGTTTCAAAATAAAGAATGCCTCTGGGTTCAAAAAAAAAAAAAGGAAGAAAATTTTAACTGTTCAGTAATATCGTATATATATTTATGTTTATACTGATGTATTTTATGTGGTACTAGGGATGGAACCCAGGGGCATACTATCTCTGAGCTACACCCCCAGCCCTATTTTATTTTTATTTTGAAATAGGGTCTCACTAAGTTGCGGTGGGCCTAAGTTGCTGAGGCTGGCCATGAACCTGAGATTTTCCTGTCTCAGCCTCCCAAGTACTGGGATTATAGGCATGCGGCACCATGCCTAGCTTAGTTTATATATATATATATATATATAATTTTTTTTTTTTTTTTTGGTACTAGGGATTGAACTCAGGGGCATTCTACCTCTGAGCTACACCCCCAACCCTATTTTTTTATTCTTTATTTTGAAACAGGGTCTCACTAAGTTGTGGAGTGCCTCACTAGGTAGCTGTGGCTGGCCGCAAACCTGGATCCTCCGGTCTCAGCCTCCCGAATGCTGGGATTACAAGCGTGCGCCACCACGCCCGGCTAGTAATCATATTTTGATGGCAGAATAAATACTGTTATGTAGAGGTAGATGTCAATAAGTTGAAGGATGCTACTTAAGCTATGTGACATTCTAATTCCATTACCTCTAACGTCCTTGAGAATTGAGATTTTCATCATTGCTGAAAGATAGATGTTAAAACAGAGGATACACTGATAAAAACCTTGTAGCCTTGAATTGCAATTGAAAGTATCAATTGAGCTTAAAATATACTTTATCTTTAAAGTATATACACACCCACACAATTTTTTCTATGTCTCTTCACTGAAAATCCTAGAAACAATGATTAATTCAGTAGAAGTCCATCCTAGACTAGAGCTCTAAAAATGCTAATTTCAAATACTAATGCTGAGTTGCCCTTAACTTTTAGTAGAAACACAAAAAGGTTAGGACTCCTTGGCAAATGGCTCATTCCCTATATGGTACATTTCAAAACTCAAGACAGTAAAGAATCTATTAACTTCTAGCTGGGTGCCTACACGTAATTCCAGTACTTGGGAGGCTAAGACAGGAGTATCACAAGTTTGAGGTCAGCCTGGGCAACTTAGTGAGACCCTGTCTAGAACTGGAGACTGAACCCAGGGGCATTCTTTATTTTGAAACAGGGTTTCACTAAGTTGCAGAGGGCCTCACTAAGTTGCTTAGGCTGGGGGCAAACCTGCCATTCACCTATCTCAGCCTCCTAAGCACTGGAATTACAAGCGTGTGCCACCACGCCAAGCTCAGAATTTTTTTAACTCTATAGAATCTATTTCAGTGAAGACATGCTAATTATTGTGTTTTCGCATTAAAAAATTGAACTTTTTAAAATTAAAAATAAAGTATAAAATTAAAAAGTACTAAGGGAAGCTGGGCGTGGTGGTGCATGCTTGTAATCCCAGCATTTTGGAGGCTGAGACCAGTGGATTCGGGTTGGTGGCCAGCCTCAGCTACCTAGTGAGGCACTCCGCAACTTAGTGAGACCCTGTTTCAAATTAAAGAATAAAAAAATAGGGCTGGGGGTATAACTTGGAGGTAGTATGCCCCTGAGTTCAATCGCCCCCCCCCCCCCAAAAAAAGTGCTAAGGGTGTAGCCCAGTGGTAGAACATCCCTGGGTTCTACCAAATACTGGCCCTCTCCAATTAAAAAAGACTTCTTACCCCAGTCATGTCAAAAGAAATCAGGAGACGGACATGGTGGCACACGCTTGTAATCCCAGCATTCGGGAGGCTGAGACCGGAGGATCCGGGTTCTCGGCCAGCCTCAGCTACCTAGTGAGCCCCTCCACAACTTAGTGAGACCCGGTTTCAAAATAAAGAATAAAAAATAGGGCTGGGGGTATAGCTCGAAGGTAGAACGCCCCTGAGTTCAATCCCCAGTACCATAAAAAAAAAAAAAAGAAATCAGGTACTAGCCTGAGACAAGCTAAGCATCAATACTAGAGGATATTCATTAACTAGTGCATTATTTTGAAAAATTGGCAAATAAAAAAAATCAAATTTTTGCCATTTCAGACACAAAATAAGATAAAAAAAATTTACCATTTGGCAACCAAATATTAGATGAAACAAGCTTCTCTATACAGAAATGACCTAGTAATAAATAAGCAAGGAAAGATAAACTGTCATGATTTTATACCCCTTTAATGAATTAATGAAGTAGGCATCAATATCTCTGACAACCAGACATCATGCCACCTGACAGAAAACCATATCACCTATGAAGTTGGTTTTTGTGTCAAAGGGAAAGGACAGGAAATCAAACCTGAATCTGATCAATCTTCTGGCTCCAATGACTAATTTATGGAAATACACAGGACCTGCTGAGCTGTAACAACGAGGAAGCAAAATCTGCATTTTGGGAAAACTATAGTACAAACCCCATTTCTTCAACAGAAAAGAAGAGGAGATAAAGACTTGTATGGGCCTTATTTCCATTCTACCACAACTAGCCACTGCCCTAAGACATGATGCAAGATAAGTGTAGAAAACTTCTTGTAAAGTATTCTTGCCAAGCTGAAACTGAAATTAATCAAGCCTTTATTTATATATTTATTTATTTATTGCACTGAGGATTGAACCCAGAGGCATTCTACCTTTCAGCTATACTTCCATCCCGATTTTATTTCTTACTTGGAAATAAAAAGGCTGAGACAGGAGGGTCTTGCTAGCTTGATGAGAGTCTCACTAATTGCTGAGGCTGTTCTCAAATCTCCTATCTCGGCCTCCCAAGTACTGGGATTACAGGCATGTGCCATCACACCTGGCTTAATCAAGTCTTTAAAGTTGTGACATCATAAGAAAATAAACTGTAGCTGGGCATGGTGGCGCATGCTTGTAATCCCAGCATTTGGGAGGCTGAGACTGGAGGATCCGGGTTCGTGGAGCTACCTAGTGAGGCACTCTGCAACTTAGTGAGATCCTGTTTCAAAATAAATAAAAAATAGGGCTGGGCTGGCTCGGAGGTAGAATGCACCTGAGTTCAATTCCCAGTACAGCAAAAAATAAATAAATAAATAAACAAACAGTCTTGGGATATAGTACAAGGTGACCTGGTTTCTTTGATTAGTTAATGATATGAGGAAAGAAAAAAGGTGACTGCTCTAGATTATGAATTTAAGAGCATAACATACCAGCATTCAGTGGTAGAGCACCTGCCTGGCATGCATGAGGCCCTGGGTTCAAACCCCAGCACCATAAAACAAACAAAATAAAATAAAAAAGACCAGAACAATCAAATGAAATATACTGAACTTAATTAGATTCTGATTTGATTAAACCAACTGTAAAAGTACATGTGTGAGACAATGAGCAAAACTAGAAAATTTGTTGGGTATTAAAAATGCCTGTTAGCCGGGCGTGGTGGAGCACGCTTGTAATCCCAGAATTTGGGAGGCTGAGACTGGAGGATCCAGGTTCGTGGCCAGCCTCAGCTACCTAGTGAGGCACTCCAGAACTTAGTGAGACCGTTTCAAAATACAGAATTAAAAAAATAGGGCTGAGGGTGTAGCTTGGAGGTAGAATGCCCCTGAGTTCAATCCCCAGTCCTGGTGTGTGTGTGTGTGGGGGGCTGCTAATTTTGTTAGGTGTGATAATGACTTCATGATAATACTACTACTACTACTAATTATTATTATTAGTAGTAGTATTTTTTGAGGTACTGGGGATTGAACCCAGGGGCATTCTACCTCTGAGCTACACCCCCAGTCCTATTTTTCATTCTTTAATTTGAAACAGGGTCTCACTAAGTTGTGGAGTGCCTCACTAGGTAGCTGGGGCTGGCCGTGAACCCGGATCCTCTGGTCTTAGCCTCCCAAATGCTAGGATTACAAGTGTGTGCCACCACACCCGGCTCTTCATGATTATTTTTAAGACTGTCTGCAGCTGGGCATAGAGGTGCACACCTATAATCTGAGTACTTTGAAAGCTCAGACAGGAGGATCGCAGGTTTGAGGCCAGCCTCAGCCATTTAGTGAGACTCTCAGAAACCTAGTGAGATCTTACAAAAATAAAAATTAAAAACAAACAAAAAGGGTTGGGTGTGTAGCTTGGAGGTAGATGACCCCTGGGTTCAATTCCTAGTACCACAAAAGAAAAAAAAGAAATGTCTGCATATTTTAGAGCTGCATACTGAAGTATATAGAAATGAAAATACATGATTGGATTTGCTTTAAAGCAATTTAGAAAAATGTAAAAAGGGAATACAGGAAATAAGTATGGCACTATCTTTATAAATGTAACAGGTGTATATCAATGTACTATTGTTACATTTGCATGTTTGAAATTTTTCATAAGAAAACAGCAATAAAAAGGAAATTAACATTCCACATTAAAATTCCTTTTCCTTTTAAAGTATGTATATATATATATATATATATATATATATATATATATATTTTTTTTTTTTTTTGTGGTACTGGGGATTGAACTCAGGGGCGTTCTACCTCTGAGCTATACCCTCAAACCCTATTTTTTAGTCTTTATTTTGAAACCGAGTCTCACTAAGTTGCGGAGGGGCTCACTAGGTAGCTGAGGCTGGCCTCGAACCTGGATCCTCCGGTCTCAGCCTCCCGAATGCTGGGATTACAAACGTGCGACACCACGCCCGGCTTTGTATATATTATTTAAATATATTATTTAGCCAGGCGCAGTGGCACACACTTGTAATCCTAGTACTTGGGAGGCTGAGACAGGAGGATCACAGGTTTGAGGACAGCCTCTGCAATTCAGTGAGGCTCCCAGCAACCTAGCGCGTCCCTATTTCCAAATAAGAAATAAAATAGTTCTGGGGGTGTAGCTTGGAGGTAGAATGCCTCTGGGTTAAATTCCCAGTTAAAAAAAAAAAAAAGAAAAGAAAAAAATTATATATTATTTAGATAGTTTTTTGATACTGTATTATATTCTCCACTGTTTACTGTTTACTTACAAGATAGTAAAATAGAGTGTTTAGATGGAAGAAACAGGACTGGAGTGCCACTGAGTTCAAATATATTCACCATTTCATTAATTATTATTTTACAGTATCAGCGATTTCCCCTAACAGATTAAACTGAAAAACAAAGTAAGAGGTTGCCTTACTCAGTTTGAGTTTGGGAGAAGCAATGTCATCATCATCAGGCAGTGGACCCAGTTCTTTTCTTTTATCCTTGAGTAACTTTTCCAGGATGTGCGCATCGTTGTATACCTATATTCCAAAAATATACTTTAAGGTTATTTTCTAAAAATCATTTTATTAAGGCATGTTATACATCCATAAAAAGTTTTTAAAACATGGTTTAGTTCTGGGGGTGTAGGGCAGGTGGTAGCTAAAAGAATGCTTAGTTCCGCATCAGAGCAATAAAACTGTTATCTCTGTGGGGAAGGCCTAGGCCCCAATTGGTGTTTTTGCTGTTGTTGTTGTTTTTGCAGTACTGGGAATGGAACCCAGAGGCATTATACCTCCAAACTATTTTGTATTCTTTTTTTTTTTGTGGTACTGGGGGTTGAACTCAGGGGCATTCTACCTCCGAGCTATACCCCCAGCCCTATTTTTTATTCTTTATTTTGAAACAGGGTCTCACTAAGTTGCAGAGTGCCTCACTAGGTAGCTGAGGCTGGCCGCGAACCCGGATCCTCCGTTCTCAGCCTCCTGAATGCTGGGATTACAAGCGTGCACCACCATGCCCGGCTTGTATTCTTTATTTTGAAACAGGATCTCACTAAGTTGTGGAGAGATTAACTAACCAGCTGAGGCTGGCCGCAATCCAGGATCCTCTGGTCTCAGCCTCCCAAGTACTGGGATTATAAGCATGTAGCACCATGCCGGGCTCCCAGTTGATGTTTTTTTGTTTTGTTTGTTTTTCGGTACTGAGAATTGAACTCAGGGGCATTCTACCTCTGAGCTACACCCCCAGACCTATTTTTATTCTTTATTTTTTTGAAACAGGGTCTAAATTGCTGAGAGTATCACTAAGTAGCTGAGGCTGGCCATGAACCTGTGATCCTCCTGTCTCAGCCTCCCAAGTACTAGGATTACAAGTGTGCGCCACCACGTCCAGCTCCAATTGGCGTGTTTTTAAGCTATCTGGACGATTCTCTTTTTTTTTTTTTGTGGAACTGGGGATTGAACTCAGGGGCATTCTACCTCCGAGCTACATCCCCAGTTCTATTTTTTATTCTGTATTTTGAAACAGAGTCTCACTAAGTTGCAGAATGCCTCACTAGGTAGCTAAGGCTGGCTGCGAACCCGGATCCTCCGGTCTCAGCCTCCCAAATGCTGGGATATCTGGATGATTCTAATGTACAGACATGCATTCTAATGTTTGCAAACCAATGTAGTAGAATTTTTGCTTTTTTTTTTTTGAGTACTGAGAATTGAACCCAGGGCTTTGTGCATGCTAGGAATTCTTGCAGGTTTTACAGAAATTACAAGACACATTTTACATGTGTTGTTTTCCTGAAAAGCTTATCTTTTCCACCGGACCTTGAAGATGCAGCCTTGGTCCAATGGAAATAATAATAATTGTAGTACTGGAAATTGAACCCAGGGGCATTCTACCCCTGAGCTATATCTCATATATATATGTTTATATTATGAACCAGGGTCTTTGTAGGTTGCTGAGAATCTCGCTACTTTGCTGACGCTGGCTTTGCACCTGTGATCCTCCTGTCTCGGCCTACCAAGTACAGGCATGTGCTACAGAGCCTGGCTCCAGTGGAAATTAAACACGTGATAGTTGGGGAGCAATACGTCATATATTGTTAAATCCAAAGTCTGAATATACTGTCTGGAATCTCATATGTAAAAAAAAAGTCCCCCAAACAATAAAATAAAATCACCTCTGCTAGAGATCTCTCT
This sequence comes from Graphiurus murinus, assembly GCA_004027655.1. NCBI lineage: Eukaryota > Metazoa > Chordata > Mammalia > Rodentia > Gliridae > Graphiurus > Graphiurus murinus. The sequence goes on from PVLC010010059.1 coordinate 12,656, forward strand.
CTGAAGACTGGGCAAGGGTGATAATATATAGTAAAGAACAAGGTTACTTACTTAATGGCCTTGTCCACAACCTCCTCAGCAGAAGCTATCTCCTCCCTCCACTATCCACCAGAGCAGAGCAGCTGAGGGAATAAATGCTTCTCTTATTTGGCCAACTCACTTAAGGGTGGTTATTGTTTCTACCAGTGACAGACAGGGGTACAATAGCTGGCATATTGAGGAGAGTATAAACCTGTTATAGACAGAGCCATTTCTTGGATCTCTAAATATTCCCACTACATACTTTTTTATACTCAAATGTAAAAGAAAGGAAATTAATGATTTGAAAATGTTATTTCATTTCTGAGAGATTTAAAGTGCATAAAAGCTGTGACACAGAAAAAAATAACAAAGAAAGACTGTGCTTTATCCACGCTGATAAAGATTGGAGACTGTGGGCTGGGACACTGCTCAGTGGGAGAGCACTTGTCTAGCACGCATAAGACTCTGGGAGCAATCCCCAGCACCACTTAACGGAAAAATATCAAAAAAGAAGGACTGCGCCTCATCCACACTAATAAAGACTGGAAATTGTAGGCTGGGCACCACTCAGTGGGAGAGCACTTGCCTAGCAGGCACAAGGCTCTGGGTGCAATCCGAAGCATCACTTAAAAAAAGAAGAAACGCCAGGCGTGGTGGCACATACCTGTAATCCCAGTACTTGGGAGGCTGAGACAGGAGGATCACTAGCCCATGGACAGCCTCAGCAAGTAGTGAGATTATCGTCAACTCAGCGAGACCCTGTTTCAAAATAAAAATAAAATAGGGCTAGGGGTGTAGCTCAGAGGTAGAATGCCCCTGGGTTCGATCTCCAGTACCAAAAAAATAAGTAAATAAAAAGAAGAAAAAATATCATAGAAGAAAGACTGCAGCTAAGCCGGGCGTGGTGGCACAGGCTTGTAATCCCAGCATTTGGGAGGCTGAGACCAGAGGATTCGGGTTCGCGGCCAGCTTCAGCTACCTAGTGAGGCCCTCTACAACTTAGTGAGACCCTGTTTCAAAATAAAGAATAAAAAAAAAATAGGGCTGGGGTTATAGCTTGGGGGTAGAATGCCCCTGAGTTCAATCCCCAGTACCGCAAAAAAAAAAAGACTGCAGCTAAAGACTAGACCATGGGCTAGGGCACCGCTTAGTGGGAGAGTACTTGCCTAACCCACACCACTTAAAGAAAAAAATAAAGATGTTGTCGGGCGTGGTGGCGCACGCTTGTAATCCCAGCATTCGGGAGGCTGAGACCGAAGGATGCGGGTTCGCAGCCAGCCTCAGCTACCTAGTGAGGCATGCAACTTAGTGAGACTCGGTTTCAAAATAAAGAATAAAAAATAGGGCTGGGGGTATAGCTCGGAGGTAGAATGCCCCTGAGTTCAATCCCCAGTACTGCAAAAATAAATAAATAAATAAAGATGTTTCGCATCTAAATCAATTATTTAGAGGTGCTCTTATCAGAGGGCACACTGATTCTTACATAACTGCAATTTCATGGGCTGTCTTTAAAGTATGAATGTTGAGAATAGTAATGATAATGTGGTTGGGGATATAGCTCAGTGGTAAAGTATATGCTTAGTATGTGCAAGGAAGGCCCTGGGTTCAATCCCCAGTACCACAAAAAAAAAAAAAAAAAAAAAGAAAAAGAAAAAAATTTCCTTTTTTAAAAAAAATGATACTGGGGATTGAACCCAGGGGCATTTTACCACTGAGCTATGCCCGCAGCCCTATTTTTTATTTTGAAACAGGGTCTCACTAAGTTGCAGAGTCCCTCACTAGTTAGCTGAGGCTGGCCATGAACCCGGATCCTCCGGTCTCAGCCTCCCAAATTACAAGTGTGCACCACCATGCCCGGCAGAAAATTTTAATGCTATTGACATTTCTTTGAGTGCTTATTTGGTATCGGCGACTGTTTACAATACTCAGTATATATTATGTCTTTTAAATCCTACAATAGCTGGGTGGGGGGACATATGCCTGTAATTCTAGCACTTGAGAGGCTAAGATAGGAGGACTGCAGACTTGAGGCCAGGCTTAGCAATTTAGCATACTCTCAGCAATGCAACAAGACCCTGTGTCAATAAAATAAAAAGAGCTGGGCATGATGGCGCATGCTTGTAATCCTAGTACTTGAGAGGCCAAGACAGGAGGATCGCAGGTTCGAAGCCAGTCTCAACAACTTAGTGAGGCCCTCTGCAACTTAGTGAGACCCTGTTTCCAAATAAAATATAAAATAGGGCCGGGCATGGTGGCGCACGTTTTTAATCCCAGCATTTGGGAGGCTGAGACTGGAGGATCCAGGTTCGAGGCCAACCTCAGCTACCTAGTGAGGCCCTTTGCATATTGGTGAGACCCTGTTTCAAAATAAAGAATAAAATATAGGGCTGGGGGTATAGCTTGCAGGTAGAATGACTCTGAGTTCAATCGCCAGTACCGCAAAAAGATAAATAAATAAAATAAATAAATAAGTTCTGGGGTATATAGCCCAGAGGCAGAATGCCACTGGGTTCCATCCTCAGCACCACAAGAAAAAGAAAGAAAAAAGAAAAAAAAGAAAGATGGGGTGTAGCTTAGAGGTAGAATGCCCCTGGGTTCAATCCCTAGCAAAATAAATAAATAAATAAATAAATGCCCTACAGTAACCCCAGTGCAAGTACTATTATTATTCCTAAATTATATGTGAGAAAAACTGAGGTTCAGGAGGGGTGTTATTACACAGGGACTAGCAAAGCAGAATTCACATCTACCAGATTACAAAGCATGAAGTTTCAAACATTTGTTGTCTCCCATTTTTAACAGTTACTAAGAAACAAAATATTAATCTAGTTACCAAGAAAATCTAAGTCAGGTTTAAAGCTATTCTCTCAAAATGCATTATTCTACCAGCATCCAGAAAAAAGCATGTCTACCTTATGACTCCCACCCATTCTCACCTGGGAGCCCTCCTCATTGTAGTGTCTGGCATTCCGGAACATCAGTTTCATGTCTTCTATCATCCCCTCTTCACCCGCATATTTGTCATTGCGGATGTTATGCTCAATTATTTTCAAATCCATTGGTTCTAATATGATTTTATAATAATCAGGATAGTCCTTCTTGGATGGTTTAACCATAAAGAGATCACAAAGTCTTCTGCCTGAACCTGGCTCTCGAGCTTCAAGAACAACATTAAATAAGATTTTCATTCGCTGCTTTCTTATGTTCTTTTTACTGTTGAATGGGGAGGTAGAAGAAAAAAAAATAACAACCAGTTCAGTTTTCTTTATATAAGGATGAACATAAAAGAAAACAAATTAATCTTGTAGGCAGGTACTTCATAATGATTTTAATTACTGATTACACATATGCCAAACACAGTAAACATGCTAGAGAAGCTATAAGAAAATAGTAGGAAACATTCCAAAATAATTAAAACATAGTGACCCTAGCTGGAGAAGCCAATGAACATCAGACAAACCTGTTTAGATATCTCATGAAATGCAATGTTTGGAAAAAGATCTTGTCTAACACCAAAAGAAAATAAAATTCTATAATCAACTGAAGTGCTTATTTTTAAAGCAAAATAGAGCAAAAGTACAATAAAACTAGTCACTTCCTATTGTTATTAACATCTTTATTTCTAAGCACAAAACAAAACAAAACAAACCTAAGAGAAATATTCTTTCTCTTAAGGTAATTACTTCAGCAAGGCATGGTGGTACATGTCTGTAATCCAAGTACTTGGGAGGCTGAGACGAGGATTACAGGTTTGAGACCAGCCTTAACAACTTAGCAAGACCCTCCAGCAACTTAGCGATATCCTGTTTCAAAACATAAAGCAAAAAGAGCTGGAGGTGTAGTGTGGAGGTAGAATACTCGTGGGTTCAATCCTTAGTAGAAAACGAAAGCAGACGTTGCCAGGCTAGAATCTCTATATTGAGTTCAATTTTCTCCTGCACTGATCATGTCAGGATCAGTCCTTGCTCTTTCCCTCCACCAGTATTCCTGTACAACCTGTAGGTTAAAGACAGCCTCAGCAACATAGCAGGACCCTGTTTCAAAACAAAGAATAAAAAAGGACTGTGGGTGTAGCTCAGAGGTAGAATACTGCTAGGTTTAATCCCCAGCACATCCCTACACAAACAAGAGCTTCTAATATCACTTTCAGTCAACTTTTCTTATGCCTTCAGGGCACTGATAATGAAATTCCAGCCAGGCTCTAAGTGAACAATCAAGTAGGTAATAACAAGAAATAATTTAATTTCTAATTTCTATTCAACAAACTTTTTTTTTTTTTGGTGGCACTGGAGATCATCGCTAGGTTGATGAGAGTACCTGCAATCATCCTCTCTCAGCCTCCCAGTTAATGGGATTACAAGCGTGTGCCCACGCCCGGCTCCAACAAACATTTTTTAAGATCCTATAGCTGGGTGTGGTGGTGCATGCCTCTAATCTCAGTACTTGGGAGGCTGAGATAGGAGGATCACAGGTTCGAGGACAGCCTCTGCAAAGAGTGAGACTCTCATCAACCTAGTAAGACCCTGTTTCCAAATAAGAAATAAAATCCGGTTAAGGGTGTAGCTCGAAGGTAGAATGCCTCTAGGTTTAATCCCCAGTACCACACAAAAAGATCCTATAGTATAGCACTTAGAGGTAAATATTTTATATCTGTTTTCTATCCTGTAAGAAGGAAGTCTATTCCTAAAGCAAGTTAGTATGGATGTCTTAGTCTTCTGATTAAGTGCTCACTCTATTGCTGAGCCATAAAGAAGCAAAAGGCCAGGTGTTTTTTTTCTGCAAGATGTATTTTTTAAAAATGTTTACATATTTATTTATTCATTTATTTATTTAGGTACTGGGGGATTGAACCCAGGGGCATTCTACCTCAGAGCTACACCCTCAGCCCTATTTTATTTTATTTTTTTTATTCTGAAACAAGGTCTTGCTAGGTTGATGACTCTCACCACTTGCTGAGGGTGTCCTCAAACCTGCAATCCTCCTGTTTCAGCCTCCCAGGTACTGAGACTGGCTAAGATATGTTTTAAAAAAACAGAGCTCAGCCGGGTGTGGTGGCACACACTTGTAATCCCAGCATTAGGGAGGCTGAGACCGGAGGATCTGGGTTCGCAGCCAGCCTCAGCTACCTAGTGAGGCCCTCCGCAACTTAGTGAGACCCGGTTTCAAAATAAAGAATAAAAAATAGGGCTGGGGGTATCGCTTGGAGGTATAATGCCCCCAAGTTCAATCCCCAGCACCACACACACACACACACACACACACACACACACACACACACAAAACAAAAAAAAACAGAGCTCAGAGCCTGAGCAAGGCATGGAGGCACAGGCTTGTAATCAAAGTACTTGGGAGGCTGAGACAGGAGGATCCCAGGTTTGTGGCTAGTCTCAGCTACTAAGTAAGGCCCTCTGCAACTTAGTGAGACCCTGTTTCAAAATAAAGAAAAAAACAGGCTGGGAGTGTAGCTTGGAGGTAAAATACCTCTGGTTCAATCCCCAGTACTGCAAAACAAACAAAAATAAATAAATAATAAAAAATAAAATACAGAGCTCAGGGCTGGACATGGTGTATGCCTATAATCCCAGTACTTGGGAGGCTGAGACAGGAGGATCACAGGTTCGAAGCTAGTCTCAGCAACTTATCGAGGCTCTCAGAAACTTAACGAGAGTCTATTTCAAAATAAAAAACTAAAATTGGGCTAGGGGTATAGCTCAGAGGTAGAACACCCTTAGTGTGCCTCCCCCAATATACACAACAAAACAGAGCTCAAATGAAGTATAGTTAAATATTGGGAAAACAGATATCCAAAGTCAAGATTTTTAAGTGAAATGCCTGTTTTCTTGGCATTATGGAGCTTAAGACAAACTGAAAGTAATTTAATTAGAGAGAAAAAAGGAAAACAAAAAATCTGTTTCTTGCAGTTGGGATCATTCTCACCACTTGTGTTTTCACTCTGAATGCTGATTTTCCTTTGTAGACCTGGGATCATTCCCGTCAATTTCTCCCCTTAGTTCTTTTGTGTTTGTGTCAAGTATTACATAATCTAGGAGACATTTCATTGAGTGGATACTATTTTTTCAAAAAGGCATTCCCAAATAACGACATGAGAGGAAGAATTCTCTCATTCTAGATCTTTGGCAAGTGAATAATGGAAGTCTGAACAAAGCTCTAATAGGGCACTGCTCCACATATATACACAGACAATAACACAATTAACCTTCAGGAAGTCTCTAAAGGAAAATTTCAGAACTTGCATTTGCTATCACAGATATGTATACCGGAATCCATCCTTTTGTACTTAACTCACATATGGTTAGGGAGACTCAAAGGGCTCGGGTTATTTGTGGCTTAGGAGCAGAGCATTTGTCCAGCATATGCAAGGATCTGGGTTTAATCCCCAATACTGCAAAATCAAAATCAAACAAATGGAAGACTCAAGAGTTCAATTTTGAATGAAAGCAGTCCTCATTCCAGGAATTTCAAGCAGCATAACACTCCAGTCAAAACCCTGACCTGGACTAGGAAAAGATAACCCCTATTGCCTTCCAAGGTTTCAGTACACCACTGCCAATTACCATTAGGTTTTCTATAGGAAGCTACAAATACTCTTATCTGGGATTGAATCTAGGGCAGATTTTTATGAGATTACTAAAGAGAAGGTAAAGTTTCTTTTTTTTTTTTTTTGCGGTACTGGGGATGGAACTCAGGGGCATTCTACGTCCAAGCTACACCCCCAGGCCTATTTTTTATTCTTTATTTTGAAACCGAGTCTCACTAAGTTGCAGAGTGCCTCATTAGGTAGCTGAGGCTGGCCTCGAACCCGGATCCTCCGGTCTCAGCCTCCCGAATTACAAGCGTGCACCACCACACCTGGCTGAGAAGGTAAAGTTTCTAACTGAAATTTGCCAATAACTAAAAAAATAGCAAGTAGTCCATTCTTCCAATGCCAGTAACTCTGAGCAGGGCGTGGTGCTCTAATCTAATAACTAGAATATACTATTTTAGTATTCATAGTACAAGTAGTTTTTTTTTAATGTGGTACTGGGGATTGAACTCGGGGGCATTCTATCTCTGAGATACACCTCCTGCCCTATTTTTTATTCTTTATTTTGAAACAGGGTCTCACTAAGTTGCAGAGTGCCTCACTAGGTAGCTGAGGCTGGCCGAGAACCCGGATCCTCCCATCTCAGCCTCCCAAATGCCGGGATTACAAGCGTGCGCCACCATGCCCGGCTTAAGTAATATCCTTTTTCACATTTGTATTACTCACTCTTTAAGAGTGTGTAATTGGTTTCCATTCACAAAGGCAAGAAAAACTTATGATCTTCTCTAAACAAACCCAGTTTCATCATTTCCTTTCCTTTTCTCTGGATCTTTATATTGCCTTTGAGACTGAGAACCACTGGTCCATTAATTCTAATTTGGCCGCTAGAAAAAACTCAGAGCTAAACTTCATACTCTTTTGTAATAATTGTATTAGCTTAGGTGGCTAGTATGTTTTACTTTATGTATTTCCAATAAGAATTTTATCATATACATGACTTCTGAAAGCTTCAAATACTTTCTGAATGAGATAAACTTGACATTACAAGAAGATAGCCACCATAGACTCCTATTTGGTACTTTCTGGCTGCTGTTTTCATTGTTACTTTGCTCTTCAGATTCTTTTAGAACCCCTGCATGCATTCTATTTCTCGACTTCCTTCAACTATTAACTGAACAGTTTGTTGACTTTTCTCCATTTGGGAAAATGTACAAAGCCAGGCTTGGTGGCACATGCTTGTAATCCCAGCATTTGGGAGGCTGAGACTGGAGGATCCGGGTTTGCGGCCAGCCTCAGCTACCTAGTGAGGCCCTCTGCAACTTAGTGAGACCCTGCTTCAAAATAAAGAGTAAAAATAGGGCTGGGGATATAGCTCGGAGGTAGAATGCCCCTGTGTTCAATCCCCAGTACCGCAAAAAAAAAAAAAAAAAAAAAAAAAAAAAAAAAAAAAAAAAAAAAAAAAAAAAAACCCAGAAAATGCACATAAAACTAAATGCCACACTTGGTAATTGGTAAAATTATTATTTTTTTTTCTTAAGTCAGCATCTTTGAATATACAAAAATACATCATAAGGAAGTTCAAAACCAGAGCTGTTCTTCATTGTGCACTCAAGGGGCCATATTTAAGGAGATACCAAATCATCTTATTGTTGTTTTGCTTTGTTTCTGGTACTGGGTATTGAACTCAAGTGTGCTCTAACCACTGTGTGGCATCCCCAGCACTGCCTGCTCTCCTTAAAATTTTTTGAAACAGAGTCTTGCTAAGTTTCCCAGCCTAGTCTTGAACCTGAGATCCTCCTGTCTCAGCCTCCCAAGTACTGGGCTTATAGGCGTGCACTACCATGTCTGGACAGATCATTGTTTTAAAAAATATGCATTTTTAGAACTTTATAGGAAGTGGTTTATAAAGGGTACAGTACTAATAAAACCATTATATTACAGCAATTTTCCAACATATAAAAGTCAAATGTCTTAAGAAATTAGTGCCTTTCCTAATTTACACAAAGACTATGAACAGAAGGGGCTCTGTTCTGAATCCCTGATCTTCCAGGACCACCACCACCACCACCCTCCTGAGGCCCAACCCAACCCAACCTGAAATATGGGAGTAAGAGTCACCTTTTGCTCCTCTCAGCTTATCACCAAGTTCTAGAAGACTTAAACAGCCCTTCTAGATCTGATTTTCCTTTCAATTGTTCATACAATAGTGTTAGTCCTGACCCTAATTTTTGTGACTATTTTCTCAAATGTCATTATCACTATTAAGTGAACTGCATAATCAGAAGACACTTCAACTGATAGTCGCCAGGCTGCTTGTATCACGTCCATCACTTTACCAAAAGTTGTACTTATTAAGGGACTCTCCAATGAAAGTCACAGTCTCCCAGTACTTAGCTTGCTGTTACCTAAGTAAATTCAAAAGTTCTGGTTTTGTTTTTGCTGTACTGGGTGTTGAACCCAGGGCCTCACACATGCTAGGCAAGTGCTATATACCACTAAGCTATATCCCTATCCTTTCTTTTATTTTTTTGCGGTACTAGGGATTGAATCCAGGGGCATTCTACCTCAGAGCTACATCCCCAACACTATTTTTTTTCTTTATTCTTTATTTTGAAACAGGGTCTCACTAAGTTGTGGAGGGCCTCACTAAGTAACTGAGGCTGGCCAAGAACCTGTGATCCTCCTGTCTCAGCCTCCCAAGTACTGGGATTGCAAGCGTGTGCCACCATGCCCGGCTTATTTTTTTATTTTGATACAGGGTCTCGCTAAGTTGTTAGGCTAGCCTTAAACTTGTGATCCTCCTAATTTAGATTTCTGAGTCACTGGGATTATAGGCACATGCCATCATACTTGGCCAAAAGTTCTTTTTTTTGAGGTACTAGGGATTGAACTCAGGGGCATTCTACCTCCGAGCTATACTCTTAGCCCTATTTTTTTTATTCTTTATTTTGAAACAGAGTCTCACTAAGTTGTGGAGTGCCTCACTAGGTAGCTGAGGCTGGCCGCGAACCCAGATCCTCTGGTCTCAGCCTCCCAAATGCTGGGATTACAAGCGTGCACCACCACACCCGGCTCAAAAGTTCTTTCTTTTATAAAGTTTGTAGTATTTCATCCTCAAGCTTTCAAGAAATAAAATCTTTTATTCATCTTTCTCAGTGAGTCTTCCCAGAGTGTTAATATCTCATTAAAAACAAAATAAAATCTACCAAGTCCTAATGTCCAACAGGCACTACTTCCAGAACTACTCAGAGCTGCATTTACTGAGTACTCCCTACATGTAAGCCCAGTTGTAAAAGTTTTACACACATTAACCAACTGCTTTACACATATCAGCTAACCAAGTCCTTACAGCAATCCTATGTAGGTATTGACAACTTTTTTCAGATAAGAAAGTTGAGATGAGGCTTACATCCTAAAGCCAATAAGAACACCTGGCATTTAAATTTGGGTAGTCAGTCTCTAGAGCTTGGGTTATAACACTATTCATGATGCCTCCCATTTCTACTTCCACTAAGAGTTGGAGCCATACACTATGAATGAATGATATAAGAGAATACATAATCTATGGTCTTTTTCTTAAGTTTATCAACTTACTAAAAATGTTTCTTAAGAGAAAATATTAGAAAGATGACAGTGATAACAGTAATTTTATAAAGTGGACTACAAATGGTAGCAACACCTAGGTAACTTTAGAACAGTTAATGTTCTAGAAAAATCAAGGTGGGGAAATAAATCTTTCCTAAAGCTATTTGGGCAATCAGACAATGCTTTACTATGACTACATAGCTGTGTGCCCTATGCAATTATTTTACTACATTGCTTCCATATAATTCATTTACCTGTTTCAACCTGCCTCTTTCCCTGACCATTAAGTTCCTGGCAAGTAAAAGAGATGACTAAGTGTTCTCCATTATGAGGTGTAAGAGTAGAGTCTAGTATTCTGTAAGCATTTGACACGCTGTGGATATCAGATGGTAAATGGGAAAACAAAAAGCACTGCACGATTACATCAGCACCAATACACGGCAACCAACTCACGGGCTGTTTTTAAAATCATAAGTAACATACAAAAGAATAGATGATTTTAAAGAAATAAGATGCAAACAGGATCAGAGACAAAGGAAATGTATCCATGCTTAAGAAGCACTAACCCAACATGTAAGTGCCCACATGCACTGACATCATCTGGATTGTCAATGTTGATTTTGATCCTTCCACCACCCTCAATCAGTAAGAGACATCCCTAAAAGGGTCAGCACCCACCAAACCCTGTCACAGACAATGCCACCGTATTAGCATCCTCTACTTTTTCCTATAGAAGCATAGCCACAATGATTGGTAAAGGGGCTTTCTGTCCCCGGCAAAGATAGCAAGAAATTAAGGCTAGTATTGAACATACCTAGGCTAGCTAACTCTGATTTAACTAACCAGACTTCCAAACTATACTGCTTTATTATAAAATAAACTGGCACCCCAAATACTTTTTCCACATGCTTAAGGCTTCACTTCTCACTGTCAGTACTGACCATGCCATTTAAGAATTACACTTTTAAAAGTATGTTTACACATAAAAAAGGACTGCACACCTGGATAGCCTCCTGAGACCCAACATCTCACTGTCATGAGTGTTCCTGGGAAAGCAGAAATAAATATTACATGTGAAGAAAAATAAAACAAGCAACATTGGAGGGTCATGCATAAACCAATTATGGTTGAGAAAAGAGTAATTATTCAGTCCAAAGGATAAGAGATCATAATACTTGGAACATTTCAATATGGAAGACAGAAAGTAGATTTTTGGGTAGAGGGGTGGGGAAAAAGAATGCATTCCCAGAATTGAAAAGAACATACCCATAATCATTTTGTCTCATTCTTTGGTATTAAAAAAAATAAGGCAAAGACAAAATCAAACACAGTACTTAGGAAACAAGTCAGGTAGTACTTGTAAAACTTGGCCCTGGCTTCTCTGGCCAAGCTTAACTTAATCTTTTGGTCTGCCGTTTGCATAATCTCTGCAAAAGTCTATTTCTTATTTCCAAAACTTCAAAAAAGCTCATCATGTCATTTCCTTCATCACAGACTAAAGTATAGGACTTGTCTTAATCTTTTAACATTTATTAATGCTTGCATCTTAAACCTGAGTTTGTTCTCTTATTGCTTTGGCAGATGATTTATAGTCATTCTCTTGTGTCTTTATTGTACAAAACACTTTCTAGAAAACCTGTTCATATGCTTTATGTCTGAAATGGGATTTTATCATTTTGAGAACATAAGGCTTAGTTTTCTTTTTACAGGTTGTTTTAGGACAGTAATTTTGATTTAATCTACTTGGGTGTTCCACAAATTAGTAGCCACAGATGTAATTTTTAGGATCTGGCCTGGACTAATGCTTCCTTGGAACTGTTTTCTTAATATTGAACTACTTTAAGATCTCTTTTCATCCAGGGCTGGCACTAACTATACCATCACTTTTGCCTCCATTACCTTCTTTTGCCTGAGAAGTTTTTATCTTTGATTGGTGACTGATCTGGAAAACACAGGTGATCCTGAAGTAGAGTTATAAAATTACACTTGTTCTTGATTTGTTGTCTCTGATCTGGTTTCACATTTTTCCTCCGTTGTCCCTGGTATAACAAGGAATTAAGAACTTGGAAGGATGAAATTCACAGGCTAGTAATGGAGGAGACTCAATCTCAGAGTACACCAATCAATTCATTTATCATGGCAGAGCATTGCAAAGTTACTTTCTGAGCTTAAAAAAAAAAAAAAAAAAAAAAAATCCCAAGTATTCTTACTGGGGATTGAACCCAGGGACATTCTACCTCCAAGGTACACCCCCAGTCCAATTTTTTTTTTTTTTTTTGCAGTACTGGGGATTGAACTCAGGGGCATTCTACCTCTGAGCTATACCCCCAGCCCTATGTTTTATTCTTTATTTTGAAACAGGGTCTCACTAAGTTGTGGAGGACCTCACTTAGTAGCTGAGGCTGGCCGAAAACCTGGATCCTCTGGTCTCAGCCTCCCAAGTATTGGGATTACAAGCTTACATGTGTGCGTGCGCCACCACGCCAGGCTCAGCTTCTCTTATCTAGGCCACTTTTTAAAAAATCTTCTGCTCTTAATATATCTTTTAATGTATGTACAAAACTGTGTCAATAGCTACTATGACTTCTAATGTATGTACAGAAATATGTCAACAGCTACTTATGACTTCAATTTTGGAATTTGTCAAGCCCTGCCATTAGTGATTAGCTTGTTCTTTGTTTAAAGTATCCGCCCCAGATTGGCTGCTGTAGCAAACAATGTAAGACAAAGCTAAGTTTGAGGGAGACTATAGTGTTCCACAATGATCAAGCCAAAGAAAACTCCACAGGGGAGGCACAGACAAAAGAGATGGAGAGATGGTCTTGCATGATTCCTTACAGAAGTCCAGCTTCAGAATATCACAGTAAGGTCCCTTTCCACAAAATTCATTGGAGGAAGAAAGGGTTAGGGAAGTTGAAAGGAAAACAAAAACACCCAAATATCTAGCTTAACATTTTATGAACTAGAAAAGGTTAATTTTATAATCTGACATTTAAAAAATTACAAAGATCAAATTAACAAAGAAAAACAAAAGGATAAGAGCAAGGACTTATTTCACTGCAGTTTTAGTACTAAATTTTTCCTTACCTTTTCTAATTCATATCTCATCTTTGTAATTCCCTATATAGAAATTACCTGTTAGATTTAAGTGGCAATATTAAAATGCCACCTTAAAAAAACTGTATAGTAAAATGAATAACATGTTTTGCCAAGCAACATTCCTAGTTGTAATTTTTCTATATCATCTAAAAGCAGTATGATACTTGAAAAAAAGTTAATTATACAATTTACAAATGAATTCTAAAAAGACATCTTATCAAATATTTAAAACTTAGAATTCATACTTCACAGCTTAAAAAATGTTTTTCTGCACTTATCCAAAACAAACATGAAATGAAATGAATCCGACTCTGAGAAGAGTATATACCTTTTTCTTTTGGCACTACCAGTATCAGAGGTGGCTGAAGAGATCATGCTGTCTCCGTCCTCAATGTCGTCTCTCCTGGCAAGCTCTTTCTTCTTTGCCTAAAACAGAGCAAATTCTGAGTAGTCAGGCTTACTCTGTTGAGCACTCCTATGAATACATGAATTTAAAGAGCTAGACATATCAGATTCATTCAGAAAATCACATGTAGAATACACAAAACAGTTTTAATAACCCAACTTAACAAAACACTGCATGACAAAAAGTAGGTAAAAAAATGAATCTAGACAGTTGAATCAATGTTAGAGCAATTAAAATCATTGAGGCAAATTACAGTATCCTACTCTGGTGCTATATTTAAGTTAAACCAACTCGAAGGGGGCCTTTGGTACCTCATTTCTAAAGGGCAGTTTGGTTAAAAATAAAATTTAATGGGAAAGGTGAAAGAAGATCTACTTTTCAACATATGCGTTTTTAATGACATTCTGCCCAACAGAGCTGAAAGTCCAACCACAGCATATTTAGGGAATACATACACAAAGTACTACAAAGGAAATATCTACAATTCACAGCACTTAAGATCACAATGTTGATCATACAAAATAAATATTCTATGAGTGATCTAAAATTGCATTTTTAGTTAGGTAGTGGCACATGCCTGTACTTGGGACAGGAAAATCATGTTTGAGGCTCAGCAATTGAGTGAGACTCTGTTCCAAAAATGAAAATTTAATAAAAGGGCATTGGGAGTATAGCTCAGAGGAAGAATATCCTTGGGTTCAATCATCCCCAGTTCTAGAAAATAAATAAATAAATACATACATTGTACTTGTTGCTTCCTTGTTCTAAGATTTCCATTATTATTTTATTTATTTTTATTTAAAATTTTTTTTGGTACTGGGGATTGAACCCAGAGGCATTCTACCTCCAAGCTACACTACCTGTCTCCCCCACCACCCTTTTTATTTCTTGTTTTGAACAGGGTCCTAACTAGGTTGCTGAGGCATGTCTCAAACCTGCAGTCCTGCTGTCTCAGCCTCCCAAGTACTGGGATTAAAAGTGTGTGCTACCAAGCTTGGGCAAGATTTTCTTTATAGAAAGATTCTACCGAAAACTGTATGATAGACCAAAATTTGTATTTTATGTCTATCTTTCTGCTTTAAAACCTCTAGATGACCAGTAGACCCCAGATGCCCTCTGTGGTGTGCTCTCAGAGAGGATAAGATAAACTCTTGTATACTAATAATTATTTACTAGTTTTCAGATATCTTTTTTTCTACATCAGCCCTATCTTTTTTTTTTTTTTTTTTTTTGCGGCACTGGGGTTTGAACTCAGGGGCATTCTACCTCCGAGCTATATCCTCAGCCCTATTTTTTATTCTTTATTTTGAAACCGAGTCTCACTAAGTTGCGGAGTCCCTCACTAGGTAGCTGAGGCTGGCCGCGAACCTGGATCCTCCAGTCTCAGCCTCCCGAATGCTGGGATTACAAGCGTGCGCCACCACACCCGGCTCACCAGCCCTATCTTAACAGAAACAAAATCTAGAACAAAGTAATAAAACCTAAATGGCAGAATATCATTTGGGATTAAAGAATATGTTTCTGAGAATCCTAATATTACCACCACCACTTCCACAGGGACAAAACCCTGCTTCCTCTGCTCACAAAGATAACCCTATCTCAACTATTATTTCTCCTTTATGTGTGCCCTGACAACTCTTAAAAAAATACTCAGCAGTATTCGTGGTTGAAATGAAAGACAATAATCCTGAGAAGTTACATATCTTGAAGAACATATTAAAATCACTGAAATTTCAGACATATACAAAAAATTTAGCAAAACTAAGAAATCATACCTGCATGACCTGCTGTAATTTTAGAACTCGCTTATAGATGGCTGAATTGGGAACATTATAGCGTTTGGCATTTTCAAACATTAAATTCAGATCACATTCCAAATGATCTAAAGTTTCATATTCTTGATTCTTTAGCTTTGTTCTGTGAAAGACAAACAAATGACTAGAACTTTCTATTGTGAAAATTACAAAATATTCATTCTTCCTGAAAGTCAAATGCAAAAATCTTCACAAGCGCCATGTAGAATCTTTACTAGCAACAGTGATTAGAGTACTTGCAAGTGACAGACAAGATAAAAAGTAAGGAGAGAAAAGCACCATTGCATTTAGGGCAGTATAACTGTTTTCTTACTTAAAAAATCCAAAAGAATGAGCCGGGCATGGTGGCGCACGCTTGTAATCTCAGCATTCGGGAGGCTGAGACTGGAGGATCCGGGTTCGCAGCCAGCCTCAGCTACTTAGTGAGGCACTCCGCAACTTAGTGAGACTTGGTTTCAAAATAAAGAATAAAAAATAGGGCTGGGGGTATAGCTCGGAGGTAGAATACCCCTGAGTTCAACCCCTAGTACCGCAAAAAAAAAAAAAAAAAAAAAAAAAAAAAAAAAAAAAAAAAAAAAAAAAAAAAAAAAAAAAAAAAAAAAAAAAAAAAAAAAAAAAAAAAAAAAAAAAAAAAAAAAAAAAAAAAAAAAAAAAAAAAAAAAAAAAAAAAAAAAAAAAAAAAAAAAAAAAAAAAAAAAAAAAAAACCCAAAAGAATAATCCAGAACTATTAAGAACAAGAGAATTTAGTAATGTGGTCAATTACAGAGCAAACATAAGAGGAAAAACCCTAATGGAAAAACTTAAAGAAGAAATAAAAATAAGAGAAACTTTAAGCTACCTAAATGAAAAATCATGGTGAACTACCAATTTCTGAAAATAAGAGGCCATTTCAGTTCATGCAGGTTAAAGAAAAGAACAAGTAATGGCAATGCCATGAAGAAGCATTTAGTGTAAATGCTGGTAAATAAGATAGATTTGTCAGAGTCTATTCACTACTATTCCTCCAATATAATCATTTATAATAAACTACAATGGCTTAAGCTGACTTTTTTTACTTAAAAATACTAAAAATTCATACATGTTAAATATTATGACTATTACTAATACCAATTCTCAGAAAGGCCTTATGTACTCTACAAAGTTAAAGTTACTGATTGCTCTAATCCTATATGAATTTGAACAGGATAAATTACATTCAAACTTTTTTCTTTTGCGGTACTGGGGATGGGACTCAGGGGGCATTCTACCTCTGAGCTACACCCCCAGTCCTATTTTTTATTCTTTATTTTGAAACAGGGTCTCACTAAGTTGTGGAGAGCCTCACTAAGTAGCTGAAGCTGGCCTTGAACCCGGATCCTCATGTCTCAGACTCCCAAGTACTGGGATTCCAAGTGTGTACCACCATGCCCGGCTCTCAAATTTTTCAATTGAAGCACCTGCATGTTAATCATTGAAATCACAAAAACAGTATCAATTCAAGACCGAAAATATATGAAAATAGCTTTATTGAATGTAAAGATTCCAAACTTCCTCTTAGAATGGAACTGTCCATTCTACACGTAAAGTTTTACTTAAAATTGACCAAAATCAGCTGGGCCTGTAATCTCAGTAATTGGAAGGCTGA
>PVLC010010059.1:29849-51885 GCA_004027655.1 Graphiurus murinus
ATGAGTGGTGGTAGGGATCTAATCCAGCTGCATGCTAATCAAGTACTCTCCTCCTTCTTAACTACCTCTCCAGATCAAGTTTGTGGCTTTTGGGGACACTCAATTACCATCCTTCTGCCAACAAATCTTCCTAGGACTATGCTGTATCATACAGTAGCCACTAGCCACATGTGGCTATTGAAATTAAAATTAATTAAAATTTAAAAGTTCTTTCATTGCACTAGCTAGGTATCATATGGTCAACAGTCACAGGTGATTAGTGACTGTCACATCACACCATACAGGTAATATAATAATTCCATCATTGCAGAAAGTTCCATTAGATAGCACTGCCCTAGACTTTGCTTGATACTCTACACAGCATAACAGAATGAAGTCCAGGCACAGTAAGGCTCCTGTCAGGCACCATGGGCTTTGTATCCATGTAAGGGATAAGACATCCTAAACACCCTCCAAAATGTTAGTGTGCTACCAGCTAGGCCTCAACCACTTCCCTATTTCTTACCCTCCCCTACTGATATGCCACACAACTGCCATAGTAAATTTTTCAAAGAGGGTGGGAGGGGAAAGAAGGGGTATGCAGAATTACTGACTTAACAAAGGAAAAAGTTCACATTAGAAAATTTCAGGCTCGGTGTGGTGGTGCCTACCTGTAATTCTAGCACTTGGGAGGCCAAGACAGGAGGATTAAGGCCAGTGAAGACCTGCGGCAACTTAGTGAGATTCTTTAGGCCCTCTGCAACTTAGAGACCCTGTTTCAAAATAAAGAATAAAAAATAGGGCTGGGGGTGTAGCTTGGAGGTAGAATGCCCGTGGGTTCAATCCCCAGTACCCAAAAAGAAATTCCATCTAGCCAGACCTGGTGGCACATGTCTGTAATCCCAGAACTTGGGAAGCTAAGACAGGAGGATGTTCAAGGACAGCCTCATCAACCTAGTGAGATCCTGTTTCAAGAATAAAAATAAAATAGGGTTAGGGGTACAACTCAGAGGTAGAATGCCCCTGGGTTCAATCCCAGTACCACCACCAAAAAAAAAAAAAAAAAAAAGAAAAGAAAAAAGAAAGAGAGAAATAAAATAAAATTCCATGTAGATGGCATGGTGGTTTACACCTGTAATCCCAGTATTTGGGAGGCTGAGATAGTACCACCACAGGTTCGCGACCTGTCCTCAGCAACTTAGCAAGGCCCTGTGCAACTAATGAGAATCTGTTTCAAAAATAAAAATAAACAAAATGAAATAGGGCTGTGGGTATAGTTCAGAGGTAGAATGCCCCAGGGTTGAATTCCCCAGCACCATAACCACCACCATAACAAAAAGTCCATCTAGAACCAGGTGTGGTGACTCATCCCTGTTTTCCCTGGACTTGGAGGCTGAGAGAGGAGGATCACAGGTTTGAGGCCAGTCTCAGGAACTTAGACTGTTTCAATATGAAAAATAAAGTAGGGTTCGAAGTGTAGCTCAAAGGTAGAATGCTCCTGGGTTCAGTGACCACAGTACCAAAAAAAAAAAAAAAAAAACAAAGCACAGAGAGAAAATTCCATCTTGGAAGAATGTTGCAGGCAGAGAACTGAGTTGGTTAAAGACTAAATTTTTTAAAAAACTAATTAGATTATTTGAATTAAAAAAAAAAAAGAATGAGAGAAAACAACTTAAGGACAATAAAAGATTTAACTACAAAGGAACTTCTCAACATCTTCAAGACTATCACTATCTTTTCCAAAGAAAAGAATATGAGCCGGGCGTGGTGGCGCACGCTTGTAATCCCAGCATTTGGGAGGCTGAGACCAGAGGATCCGGGTTCGAGGCCGGCCTCAGCTACCTAGTGAGGCACTCTGAAGTGTTGGGCCTATGCCCTTTTCAAGTAGCTGCAAGGTCTCTGGCCTGACTTCCGGGTCTTTGATCCACCTTGAGTTGACTCTTGTGCAGGGTGAGAAAGTGGGGTTTATTTCCATTTTCCTGCATATGGTTAACCAGTTTTGCCAACACCATTTGTTAAAGAGGCTATCTTTTTTCCAGTGTATGTTTTTGGCTCCTTTATCAAAAATCAGTTGACATTAAGCACATGGGTCTGTTTCTGAATCTTCTATTCTGCCCCATTGATCTGTATGTCTGTTTTTGTGCCAATACCATGCTGTTTTTATTAATGTGGCTTTTTAGTAAAGTTTGAAGTCAGGTATTATGATATCTCCTGCATGGTTCTTGTTACAAAGAACTACTTTGGCTATCCTGGGTTTCTTGTTGTTCCAAATGAATTTAAGGACTGATTTTTCTATGTCTATGAGGAGTGACCTTGGTAATTTTATGGGTATTGCATTGAATTTGTAGATTACTTTTGGGAGGATGGCCATTTTGATGATATTCATTCTGCCTATCCAAGAGCATGGTAGATTTTTCCATCTTCTAAGATCTTGGTCGATTTCTTTTTTCAGCTTTTTGTAGTTTTCCTTATAGAGGTCTTTTACTTCCTTGGTTAGGTTTACTCCTAAGTATTTTATTTTTTGGGATGCTTTTTTTTTTTTTTTTTGCGGTACTAGGGGTGGAACCCAGGGGCATTCTACCTCCAAGCTATACCCCCAGCCCTATTTTTTATTCTTTATTTTTGAAACCGGGTCTCACTAAGTTGCGGAGTGCCTCACTAGGAAGCTGAGGCTGGCCGCGAACCCGGATCCTCCAGTCTCAGCCTCCCAAATGCTGGGATTACAAGCGTGCGCCACCATGCCCGGCTTTGGGATGCTATTGTGAGTGGAATTGTTTTCTGGATTTCTTTCTCAGCGGTTTTATGGTTGGCATAGAGGAAAGCTTCTGATTTTTTAAGATTGATTTTGTATCCAGACACTTTGCTGAATTTGTTGATCAGTTCTATAAGTTTTTTGGCTGACTTTGCTGGGTCTTCTAAGTATAGTATCATGTCATCTGCAAAGATGGATAGTTTTAGTTCTTCCTTCCCTATTTTTACCTCTTTGATTTCCTTCTCTTGCCTTATTGCTCTGGCTGAACTTTCAAGTACTATGTTGAACAGAAGAGGTGGTAATGGACATCCTTGTCTTGTTCCTGTTTTTAGTGGGTACTCTTGCAGTTTTTCTCCATTTAATATGATATTGGCTGTAGGCCTATTGTATATTGCCTCTATGATTTTGAGGTATGTTCCTTCTATTCCGATTCTCTGCAGTGCTTTTAGCATGAATGGGTGTTGGATCTTGTCAAATACTTTTTCACCATCAATTGAGATGATCATGTGATTTTTGTCTTTGAGTCTATGTGGTGAATTAATGGATTGTTTTTCGTATGTTGAATCAGCCTTGTATTCCTGGGAGGAACCCGACTTGGTCATGGTGTATAATTTTCTTGATGTGGTTTTAAATACGCATTGCTAGTATTTTGTTTAGCAGTTGTGCATCTAAGTTCATCAATGATATAGGCCTACAATTTTCTTTTCTTGAGCTGTCTTTATTTGGCTTTGGTATTAATGTGATGTTGGCTTCATAGAAAGTGTTTGGGAGGGTCCCGTTTCTATTTCACGGAATAGTTTGAGGAATATTAGGATTAGCTCTTCCATAAATGTTTTATAAGTTTCCTATATCTTCTTGACTCAATTTAGGAAGGTTGTATGTATCTAAAAAATTGTCAATTTCTTCCAGATTTTCCATTTGGTTGGAGTATAGTTTTTCAAAATAGTTTCTGATGATCCTCTGTATTTCCACACCATCAGTGGTAATATCACCTTCTTCATCTCTTATTTTGGTAATTTGGGTTGATTCTCTCTTCCTTTTGGTTAGGCTGGCCAATGGTTTATCGATCTTATTTTTTCAAGAAACCAGCTTTTGGTTTTGTTGATGTTCTGTATTGTTTTTTTGTTCTCTATTTCATTAACTTCTGCTCTGATTTTCATAATTTCCTGTCTTCTACTGGCTTTGGGGTTAGACTGTTCTTGTTTTTCAAGCACTTTGAGCTGTGTCATTAGGTTATTTATTTGGTGAGTTTCTGTTCTTCTTATATGGGCACTCAGTGCTATAAATTTTCCTCTTAGTACTGCCTTTAAGATGTCCCAGAGGTTTTGATATGCTGTGTCTCTGTTTTCGTTGGTTTCTAAGAATTTTTTAATTTCTCCCTTTACTTCTTCTGTGACCCATTCCTCGTTCAGCAATGTTCAGTCTCCAACTGTTTAACATGGTTACTCTGGGTCTTCTTAGAGTTGATTTCTAGTTTCACTCGATTGTAGTTTGAAAAGATGCAGGGAATTATGTTACATTTTTTGAATTTGCCAGTGCTCTTTGTGGCCCAGAATGTGGTTTATTTCGGAGAAGGTTCAGAGAAGGTTGCTGAGAAAAATGTGAATTCAGTTGTAGTTGGGTGAAATATTCTATATGTGTCTAAGAGGTCCATTTGGTTTATGGTTATTATTTAGGTCTGAAGCATCTTTACTGACCTTTTATTTAGAAGATCGGTCTAGTGATGTGAGTATTGAAGTCTCCTAGTATTAGTGTATTGGGATCTATGTGTGACTTTATATCATGCAGAGTTTGTTTTATGAAAGTGGCTGCACCTATGTTTGGGGCATAGATGTTGATAATTGTTATTTCCTTTTGCTGGATTGTTCCTTTTACTAGTAAAAGGTGACCTGCTTTGTCTCTTTTGATGCGCTTAGGCTTGAAATCTAATTTATCCAATATCATAGTTGCTACTCCTGCTTGTCTTCGAGTTCCAGTGGCATGGATTACCTTACTCCAGCCCTTCACCCTTAGTTTATGGGAATCTTTGCTTGTAAGATGTGTTTCTTGCAGGCAACATATAGATGGATTCTGGGTTTTGATCCATTTTGCCACCTTGTGCCTTTTTATTAGGGAGGTGAGACCATTTATAGTGTGATTATTGAGAGATGATTTTTTAATTCCTAACATTTTGACTTGACTTCTGTTTGTGATAGTGTTTGTTCTTCTTTGCTTACTTTGCTTCCTGGAAATTATTGTTTCTCTGGTTCTGACGTTTACTTGTTAGTTCTTCTTTGTAGTTAATCTCTGAGTATTTTCTCTAGTGCTGGTTTGGAAGACATAAATGCTTTCAGTTTTGTTTGTCATGGAAGGTTTTTATATCTCTGTCAATTTTGAGAGAGAGTTTTGCTGGGTAGAAGAATCTTGGCTGCTAGTTATTTTCTTTCAGACTTTGGAATATGTTACTCCAGCCCCTCCTGGCTTTCATGACTTGGTTTGGGAGGCCTGGAGTGATTCTAATTGGTTTGCCTCTAAATGTCACTTGGCCTTTTACTTTTGTTGCCTTCAGAATTCTTTCCTTAGCCTCTACATTAGTCCGCTTGATTATTATGTGGCATGGTGAAGCTCTTTTTCGGTCTTGTCTAGAGGGGGTTCTATATGTTTCCTGCACCTGTGTGTCAACTTCTCTTTCTATGTTTGGAAAATTCTCTGATATTAGATCTTTGAAAAGGTTGTTTATTCCATTAGTTTCAACTTCCTTTTTCTTTGCAGTACTAGGGATTGAACTCAGGGACATTCTACCTCTGAGCTATACCCCCAGCACTATTTTTTATTCTTTATTTTGAAACCGGGTCTCACTAAGTTGTGGAGTGCCTCACTAGGTAGCTGAGCCTGGCCTCGAACCCGGATCCTCCGGTCTCAGCCTCCCAAATGCTGGGATTACAAGCGTGCATCACCAGGCCTGGCTCAGTTTCATCTTCTAATTTCTCTTCTATGCCTATTATTATTAGGTTAGCTCTTTTAAAATTGGCCCAAATCTCATCGATGTCCGATTCATACTGCCAATTTTTTTTTCTAGATTAGGTATAATGGATTCATTTTTGGAATGGTCATCTTCTAGGAGTGATATTCTGTTTTCCATGTGGTCTAATCTACTGTTTATAGTTTGTATTGATGCCTTCACTTCTATTATTGCATCTTTCACATCCTTTACTTCCCTCAAGGCTTCTCTATGATTCTTGCTCAGGGTGTCAGATTGTTTATTTGTTCCTTTATTTCTTTCCAGCTCTCTCTGCATTCTTTCTGGAAGTTTTTTATTGTTTCTATTATTAAAGATCTTAATTGTTCTTCTGGTAGGCTCTGCCATTCAGTGTTATTGAATTCTGTTATTGTGGGGTTGTGTTGATTCATTGTTTCTTCGGTATTTTTCCTTCCCGTGGTTTCCCTGTTCTTAAATTTATAACTTTGCTGCTCTTGCACGCTTTCTCTGAATTTATAGGTTTCTTACTTTTATTTTCTCCCTGCGAATGGTATCTTGTACTGAGTTGCAATTACTCTGGTACTTCTTCTGCCTGCTCTATTGGTGCCTTTGGTGGGTTTCAGGTGTTGACTTCTAGCGTCTAGCAAAAGCTAACAAAGCAACCAATCTCCCGAACAAACATAGATAAATCGAAGCAATGCTAAATGAAAACAGAGTAAAAACGAAACAAACAAAACAAAAAACCCAGAAAACCAAAAACAACAGTAAGAAACAAAATAAAAATCCCTACAAGTTTGTAAAATCAGACCTGATTTGGCCTCTGCAGATCTTTTGGGTAGATCCCTGCTGCTGTGGGTGGCAGACAAAATGGCAGCTGACAAGATGGTGGCTGCTACTGCTGCGCACGCGCCGACTCCCCCATTCTCCCTGATCTGCTCTCTGGCTTCCGACCAACTGCCCCTGTTGCTTTACTCACTTTCCTGCTGCTTTGCTTCTCTTTCCTTCTGTCAAGAAGCTGCTCCTGCGGGAGTTTTGATTCAAGCTCTGCTCCGACTATGTAGGGAGAGGTGAGCTGGGATGGCCCCTCGGAGGCTTAAGCTGGTCGTATCACACATTCCGGTCACTGTCGAATGTGCCTCGGTATGCTGCCTGGGTAGGATGTTCAACTCCACCTCTGGTTGCTGGGAATGCAGAAGGTCATTATATATTTCTTTGTTAGTAGACCCCACGTCAGGGGCTGGCTCAATGGTGGCCGCACAGCCGGGCTTCTTTGCTCTCCCTGGTCGGCCTTCCGGATTCTGACCAGCTGTATTTCAGTTTTCATAGCGTTGTTTACCTTTTTGTTGCCTTTTTTCTTCTGTCAAGAAGCTGCCTCTATGGCTGATCTGAATCGACCTCACAGTGCCTATTGAGAGGTGTCTCACTCCGATGTCATCTTCCTGGAAGTCTCATTTTACATTCTCAATAGCACACAGGATTCCAATTTCTCTAGACAGTCAATCATTACTTACTTCCTGGGTTGTTTTTTTTTTTTTTTTTTTTTTTTTAATACTAACCATCCTAATAGTGTGAAGTGGTATCGCTGCAGTTTTTATTTTTACTTCCCTAATAACTAGTGATGTTTAACATTTTTTCATGTTCTTATTAGCTATTTGTATATTTTGCTTGTAGTAATGTCTATTTTGCCCATTTTCTAAATTGGAATGTTTCTGTTCTTATTGTTGAGTTTCCTACCTTTTTTTTTTTTTTTGGTGGTACTGGAGATTGAACCAAGGGGCATTCTACCTCTGAGCTATACCCCCAGTCCTTTTTATTTTTAAAAACGGTCTCACTAGGTTGCTGGGAGTCTCATCAAGTTGCTAAGGCTGTCCCCACATGCATTCCTTCTGTCTCAGCTTCCCAAGTAGTGGGATTACAGATGTGCACCACAAGGCCTGGCTTGAGATTTCCTACTATTTTGAATAATACCATAGTGGTTTACATATTCTCTCAATCTGAATTTCTAATGATTTTTTTTGTTTTTTTTTGCGGTACCGGGGATTTTAACTCAGGGGCATTCTACTTCCGAGCTATACCCTCAGCCCTATTTTTTATTCTTTATTTTGAAACAGGGTCTCACTAAATTGCCAAAGGCCTCACTAGGTAGCTGAGGCTGGCCTCGAACCCGGATCCTCCAGTCTCAGCTTCCCAAATGCTGGGATTACAAGTGTGCGCCACCATGCCTGGCTTCCAATGATCTTTTAAGCATTTTCTCTAACATAAACATACAAGTTGAAGACCAGCCTTGACAATATAACAAGACCCCATCCCCAAAAAACAAACTTTTTAAAAATGGAAACGGGAAACTAAAATGAATCATGTATTAGTTTCAAGTATGGTTTCAGATAAGAAATCCTCCAAGAACTGATTATTCTTCTGGAGGTTCAACTAGATATAAAATTTTTCTTTTTTTTTTTTTTGGTATTGGGGGTTGAACCCAGGGGCATTCTACCTCTGAGCTACACCTCCAGTCCTATTTTTTATTCTTTATTTTGAAACAGGGTCTCACTAAGTTGTAGAAGGCCTCATTAAGTAGCTGAGGCTAGCCGTGAACCCGGATCCTCTGGTCTCAGCCTCCCAAATGCTGGGATTACAAGCGTGCGCCACCACACCTGGCTAGATATAGAATTTAAAAACAATTAAACTAAGATAACTAAAATACCAATGAAAGTTGTAAGCAGAAAGATTTTTGTGCTTTGCTCAGTTGTAAGACAAATGAATGGTTAAATATGAGATGAATAGCATTTTTAGGGAGGACTATGTATGTGCAGGCTCACCAACAAGAAAATGAGTTTACATTGAGTAATGTAGACGTGATCTTACCTGATCTGTTGTAGTGATATGGGCATTTTAATTTGCTGGTAATAATCAGGGTATTTTTTCTTTGAAGGCAAATGGAAAAAGGGTTCAGCTATGAGCTGCCCTTGGTTATTCCGACAGCTCCTAACTGTGTCATAAAGCTGATAAAAGGGATTTGAAATATCCATAAAGGAAGTGATGCTCTCTGCTTCTGACTCTCCTTCTTCATAACGTGCAGCTGGAAAGACAGAAGGAAAAAAAAGTTATTTATTAGGAGGAAAAAAGTAAAAGATGAAACAACCGTGTGTGTGTGTGTGTGTGTGTGTGTGTGTATGTTATTGGGAATTGAACCCAGGGGCATTCTACCCGAGCTACAACCCCACCCCTATTTTTTATTCTTTCTTTCTTTTTTGTGTCTGGTATTGGGTACTAAGGATTGAACCCAGGGACATTCTACCAGCGAGCCAGACCCCTAGCGCTATATTTTTATTCTATATTTTGAAACAGGGTCTCAGTAAGTTGTGGAGGTCCTCACTAAGTAGCTGAGGCTGGCCACGAACCTGCGATTCTCCTGTCTCAGAATCCCAAGTACTGGGATTACAAGTATGCACCATCATGCCTGGCTTAAAAGTAACTTTAAAAGAATAGTTTCTAACCATCATTACAAGCTAAGGGAAACACATTTCAATGGACATGATGTACATACATAAATCTGTCAATGTCAATCTTAATGTAGTACATGGGGAGTAGGAGGGAGCGAGGTGGGAGCCAGAAGGAGGCTCACTGAGTGCTATGTGCATATGTCTCTATTATTCTAAACTTCATCATGAAGTATGATTACAATGGATCATTAAAAAATAAATAGAAAAATAGTGATGTTAAGCCAGGTGTAAATGCCTATAATCCCAGTACTTGGGAGGCTGAGACAGGAAAATTGCAGGTTGGAAGCTAGCTGGTAAATAAAACAGGTTAGGAGGTGTAGCTCAGAGGTAGTATGCTCTTGGGTTCAATCTCCAGTACCACACACACACTCTCACTCACACACACACACACATACACACACACACTGATGCTAAAGATGCTTAGGATAGTTGCTACTTTGAGAAATACTACATAGAAATACATCACTAAATTACATTGGTCTTAAAAGGTTGTAAAATAATTTCTCTTTTAAAATGTACTTTCCTTAGAGATTCCTTGCTATGTTTGGGCAAAAGGAGCAAACAGCCATTCAGATATCTCAGAACTAGAGCAATAGCATGAAGTTCAGTGCTACAGTTTGGGTTTGGAATGTTCTCTCAAAGCTTGTGTGTTAAAGGCTTGTTCCCCAGAGTGAAACTTTAAGAGGTGGGGCCTAATGAGAGGTCTTCCAGTCATCAGGGCCATGCCCTTAAAAGGATAGTGGGATCCTTCCTCTTCCTCTTACCCTTGCTTGCCATGAGATGAATGGTTCTGCTCGACCACATGCGGCCATTATGATATGCTGCCTCACCACAGGTTTAAGAACAGTAAGTCAGCCTCACTGTGGACTGAAAACTTCAAAACTCAGAGCCAAAATAAAGTATTTTCATAAATTGATTATCTCAGGTAATTTCTAGAATAACAAAAAGCTGACTAAAACATTTAGGATTGTACAAATTTAGATTAGCCAGACATGGTTTAGTCTTAATTCTTTGGGACTGATAATATCAAACTCCAGGCTAGACCAAAGTCACTGCAATTTCCCTTGGGCAGAAGGATCCACTTAGAAAGCATTTAACAAGCCACAACCTAATGCCTACCAGCTAAAGCAGCATCCTCTTCACTTTCTGAGCCATACTGAAGTGCCATGGTAATAGCTGATAAACGACCCCCTTGAACTGCTCTTTTATTACTACAAAGAAAAACAGCAATAATTTGGTTACTTTATATGAAAGGGAACTGTTAACAAAAACACTAATACCAAAGGAAAAAAAATTTATTTAAATTTTACTAACAGTCTTCTTAGTTTATCTCTTAATTTAACATTCCTCATTAGTGTTAGCCAAGAAAAACTTGTTTTTGCTCTCTCAGAAAAAGAGCAGTGGTGATAGAAAGCCTGGAGCAGGCAACTTGTAATTGGTTATTCTCTTCTAAGATGCTCATATTTTACAATGACACAAATTCTATTATCAATATAAAACATTTAACTTCACATTTGTTTTGTTTTTTGCGGTACGGAGGATTGAACTCGGGCATTCTACCTCCAAGCTATACCCCTAGCCCTATTTTTTATTCTTTTATTTTGAAACAGGGTCTCACTAAGTTACGGAGGGCCTCACTAAGTAGCTGAGGCTGGCCGCGAACCCAGATCCTCCAGTCTCAGCCTCCCAAATGCTGGGATTACAAGCGTGCGCCACCACGCCCAGCTTAACCTCACATTTGTAACTAACATTAAACACTGATAATCAATGGTTAAGCATTATCTGAGAGGTGAGGTAAGACTTAACAAAGTACCTCAACCTTTTAAATAAAGTACATGATAATAAACTCATAACTCAAAAATATTACTTCATGATAGTCATGTCATAAGCATGGATTAGCTCTCGTTTTCTCACCGATAATACTTGTTAGTGGAATTTCTCTCTTCAAGGCTACCTTTACTGTGTGAAGGCCCTGTCAGCCTGGGTGCAGCCAAATTTGATGGAGTCCTATTCAGAGATAAGTCAAAAAAGTTCAGAAACTTGATAGCTGAAATAAAAATTCTGGTTAAACAAAAAAGAGACAAACACTTTTTTTTTTTTTTAAACGGTACTGGGAATTGAACTCGGGGCATTCTACCTCCGAGCTATACCCCCAGCCCTATTTTTTATTCTTTATTTTGAAACAGGGTCTCACTAAGTTGTGGAGTGCCTCACTAAGCAGCTGAGGTTGGCCTCAAACCCGGATCCTCCAGTCTCAACCTCCCAAATGCTGGGATTACAAGTGTGCGCCACCACGCCCGGCCACTTTCTTCTTTTCTAATAAAAATGTTAAAATTTTTCTGAGCCTCTACTATGCAGCAGGCTCTGCTCCAGAACTTAGGACTCTGCAGAAGAGAACAGACTACAGCTGGTCCTCAAGGGCTTATGGTTAATGCAGAACCAGAGGAAATGGTATTGAAACCAATGTGAGGGCCAGAAGACAGCTTTGAAATAATCACCCAACCTTTCCCTTTCAGGTAAGAGAAAATGGAACCCCAGAACTAAGATTTAATTCAAAATTACAGCAAAGGAAAAGTCAGAATGAGACTTCAGATCTGTTGGTCAAATACCCTTATTGCAAACATAAATATATATGCTTACATATATATATATATATATATATATATATATATATATATATATATATATATGTATTTGTATAAGCAATAAAAGTATACAGTGGTATGAAGTTTTAAAAAGTGTTTGTTTTTGTGGTACTGGGGATTGAACTCAGGGGCGTTCTACCTCTGAGTTCTACCCCTAGCCCTATTTTATATTCTTTATTTTGAAATAGGGTCTCACTAAGTTGCAGAGTGCCTCACTAGGTAGCTGAGGCTGGCCTTGAACCTGGATCCTCCAGTCTCAGTCTCCCAAATGCTGGGATTACAGGCATATACCACCATGCTCAGGTTAAATGTTTCTTTTTAAATAAAGCCCTTCAGCTGTAATGAAGGGGCTAGATAAGAATCAGAATCACTTTATCAATTCTAACTATAACTTTGAAAATGCAATACACATCTTATTTTCCACTATATTGAACACTAGCTATAAAATTCAGCAACTAAAAAGGCAAAAGACTTTAAGACACTTATTAACCTACCTCATTCGAAGGCTTGACTTAGCCATTTCATGATGTTCAATTTCTGCCTTTTTCATATAAAATATTTTTTTAATTGAATTTGCATCCTGTCAAGAGAAAGTTACTTGACTTAGAAAAGAAATAGGAAAAGACAGTTAAAAATGCCCTCACTCATGCACTGGGTACCTTTCATGGCACTCTCCATTTGGAGCATGCGTCTACTCAGTAGTCAAATGGCTGTATCCCCTAACTTTTTTAAACATTCCAAAACATCTTCATAAAGCTGTCACCAATTAAATAAAAGTTAAAAGGCTCTTAGTTCTTTCACAGTAAGTCAAGTAATATGCAGACGACAATCTAATGGTAAAATACAACAAGTTCTACTTGTGTATATTGTCCTAAAAAGTTATACAAAGATGTACTTGGAAGATTTTAAAGATTATGCACATAAATTTAGGATGAAAATACTTACTTAAATTAACTAATATATTAAAACCAAAGTTTCCTTTTTCTTTATAATTTAGATTAGAAAATAATTAGATCAAAAAGTAAAATCTTTAACTGTATCAACAATTAGTCATATATTAAAATATCTAAGAATTCAAGGTCTTCATAACTCATTCCTGATTTACTTAAAATTCCTCAAAATATAAAAGTTAACATTAAGCAATTTTAAGTATTTGGGTCAGTGTTCAGAAAATCTACATTTTACTAGCAAAAGATTTTCTGAGCACCCTTTCTTAGTTTCTTATGTGATTAAAGAAATTTCTATAAGCAACTTATTCATTATAGTTCTATTAGAAGGTTCTAAGAGGGAGCTACAAAGCAATGAAACAGCTATTTCACACTGTATGTAACACTAAAAGGTTACTTATTATTTATGATGTTTAGATGCCAGAAATAATCCCATGTTTAACTAAAAAATGGATCAAAACTAACTTTTTCTGGCATAAGAATAAATATGTAGATGAATGGTACAGAATCAAGAATCTGGAAATAAACCTCTATATCTATGGTTAACATTTTCAATAGGGTTTCATGACAATTCAATGGGGAATCTTTGCAATATATGATTGCTGGGATAACATTCCATGTAAAGGAATGAATTTTGACTTCAACCCTCACATACACGAAAATTAATTCAAATTGTATCAAAGATCTAAATATAAGAGCTAAAACTATAAAATTCTTGAGAGGAAATACAGATATAAATCTTTATGACCTTGGATTGGGTGATGGTTTCTTTGATGTAACACCTAAAACACAATCAATTTAAGAAAAAAAAAAAGATAAACTGGACTTCACAAAAGTGAAAAGATAAGAGAATGGGGGAAAATATTTGAAAATTATGTATTTGATAAGGGTGTGGTATCCAGAATATACAAAGAATTCTTATAATTCAAGAAAAGAGAAATAACCCAATTAAAAAAATGGGCAAGCCGGGCGTGGTGGCGCACGCTTGTAATCCCAGCATTCGGGAGGCTGAGACCGGAGGATCTGGGTTCTCGGCCAGCCTCAGCTACCTAGTGAGGCACTCGGCAACTTAGTGAGACTCGGTTTCAAAATAAAGAATAAAAAATAGGGCTGGGGGTATAGCTCGGAGGTAGAATGCCCCTGAGTTCAATCCCCAGTACCGCCAAAAAAAAAAAACCAAAAAAAAAAAAAAAAAGGGCAAAGGATCTGAATAGACATTTCTTGAAAGAAGACATACAAATGGGCAATAAGCGAATGTAAAGACAGTTAGCATCAGTCATGCGCGGTGGTGTACACTTATAATTCCAGTATTTGGAAGCCTGAGACAGGATTGCAGGTTCACAGCAAGCCTTAACAACTTGTGAAGCCCTCTGCAATAAGTTAGAGACCCTGTTTCAAAATAAAGAATAAAATAGGGCTGGGGGTATAGCTCAGAGGTAGAATCCCCAGTATATATGTATCATGTGCACACGCACTCTCCCCCCCCCGCCACGAGATGGTTAGCATCATTAATCATTAGAGAAAGGCAAATCAAAATCACAATGATATACTACTTCACACCCTACTAGGATGGAAAACAGACAAGTGTTGGTGAAAATGTGGAGAAATGCAACACTTGTGTGTGTGTGTGTGTTGCTGAGGATTGAACTCAGGGGCATTCTACCTCCCAACTATACCCAGGCCATACTTTATTTTTTATTTGGAGACAGGGTCTTGCTAAGTTGCTGAAAGCTTTGCTAAACTGCTGAGACTGGCTTCGAACTTGCAATCTTCCTGTCTCAGTCTCCCAATTATAGGTGCGTGTCACCAGTGATACCTGGCTAGAAATGCAACATTTACACATTACTGTTGAGAATGTAAAATGGTATAGCTACTTAGAAAAGTTTGCTGCTTCCTCAGAAAGTTAAATATATAGTTACAATATGATTCAATAATTCAATTCCTAGTATGTACTCAAAAGAAATGAAAATTTATGTCCACATAAAAACTTCTATGTGAGTGTTCATATCAGTATTATTCATAATAGCCCCAAGATGGAAACAATTCAAATGTCTAGCAACTGATGAATAGTTAAAATAAAACAGGGTACATCCAAAAGATATTATTATTGTAATTTTTTTGTGTATATATGGTACTGGAGACTGAACCTAGCTACACTCCCACCCCAATTTTTAATTTTGAAACATGGTTTCACTAAGTTGTTGAGGGCCTAAGTTGCTGAGGCTGGCTACAAACCTGTGATTCTCCTGTCTTAGCCTCCCAAGTACAGAGATTACAGGCATGGGCCACCACACTTAGCTGGAATACTATGGAGCAATGAAAAGAATGAAGTACTGACATATGCTATAACATGGATGAACCTTATAAACATTATACTAAATGAAGGATTTCAGTCACAAAGGAACCCATACCACACACTTTGATTTCATATATATGAAATGTCCAGAATACACAAATGTATATGACAGAAAGTAGATGATGGTTGCCTAAGGAAGTTGGGGGAAACAAAGTGACTGCTACTTGATTGAGGTGATGGCTGCACAACTCTGTGAATATATAAAAAACCATTAAATGGGTGAAATTTATGGTATATAAATTATGTCTCAAAGTTTCAAATAAAAATTATTGAACCTAAATTAAAGTATCTACTATTATCAATGAAAATAATAACAACAAAAAACTAACCTTGAATACTTGAGAACCAGGTTCATTATAAGTTTTGGCATTTTTTGCTAGGAGATCTATATCTTTGGCCATTGCATGAATACTTTTGTAGCTTCCATTCTACAGTAAACAACAAAATACAGCAGTTCCTCTTAAATGAGAGTTAATCAATATAATCTTTAAAAAAAAAAAAAAAACTCCACAAATTATTAAACTGTCACCATAGTCCAAAACTTTATTGGAAAGTACATATGTGAATAATATGTAATTTTCACTTTTATAAATTATTACTACTACCTATTTACAAGTAACTTTTCATAATAGGTAGTAATACCAGAAGTACAATGTTTTCATAAAAATAATACAATTTTTTAAAAACCAAATAAGAAAAAAGTTTTATGTAGCAAACACATAGTGCTTACTATGTGCCAAGCACTGTGCTTCATAAATACTAATTCACTAAAGTGGACTTAACAGAATGAAGTAAAAATCCCTCTACTCTTCTGGACCACTTGGGATAAACTATAAAATTAGTACAGCCTAAAGGCTAAGCTGTCATATCTTTAAGTTCGTTTGGTCCAAAATAACTCAGGAATATTCATATAGTTATCTCAATTTTCAAAGGAAAAGAAGGAGGGACACAAGCTAGGTAAAAGGTACATTGAACTAATGATAAACACACAGAACAAGTTCTAGAAAGACTGAAGAAAAAAAAAACTATATAGAGTGGAGGGTGGGGAAGGGAATAACTGTAGCACAAGCTGCACAGACAGGGTAAGGTGAAATGAGACAAAATACAGAAAGCCAGGCAAAGGAGAATTGCTCGTTATTTGTTATGTGAAACTAACATACCTGAGTACCTGTCTTATTTGGAGGGAATCTCAGAACAAGTGAGAGGGAGGGTCCTACCTCCAACAATGAAGGTGAAAGTGGGTACATGGTTGCTTTGCCAGCAACCTAGCAACAGGGTAAAGGGAAATAACCATGGGTCAGCTAATTTGTGCTTGGATCTTGAGGGACTAAAGTAATGTCCAGGGAATGGCAGGAATTATCACTCACTCCTGTGGAGGAAGAGAGTTCAGCAGAGGACCAGCAAGCATCTAGGACCCACAGTGGCAAATAACGGTGGTAACAGCATTGGCACTG
Organism: Graphiurus murinus; assembly: GCA_004027655.1. Classification (NCBI taxonomy): domain Eukaryota; kingdom Metazoa; phylum Chordata; class Mammalia; order Rodentia; family Gliridae; genus Graphiurus; species Graphiurus murinus. The sequence goes on from PVLC010010059.1 coordinate 46,442, forward strand.
CAAAAAGATTGTGTGTAATCTCAGCTGTATCATGATACTCCTAAGTTCTTCCTATTTTCCGAAGGGTAGTTCTCCAGCCTTTCATCCCAACAATTCAATAAGCTATTCAATTTCCTTTTCTGCTTAAGTTATTCAGAGCTGATTATTGTCAAACTGGTACAAGTTACTGGGACATGCTTTAATGGCATTAGAACACAAATGACTTAAGTCTCTGAGCAGTGGGATGGCAAGAAGAAAGCCAGGGCCAGGAAGCAAGATGCAGAATGAACTAAAGAGCTTTTCACTAGAGAGATAGGAAAGATTATTCCAATAATTTGGACATAAGATAACAAGGATCTTGATTAGGGTGATGGCAAAAGAAGGTAACTCTGAGACCTTGAGAAGAAAGAACAAGATGAGGTAAGAGAGAAGACTGGGACTGACTTAGAGGTGTTTAGAATCTGATTTGATTTTTAGTATTATTGAAACATCATCCCCCTAAATAGGTATTTGAAATTCTAGGGATTCAGGAGGTGATTGTTCACTGTAGCAGTTACTGGGCTGCCTTAAAACCAGATGATACATCAGGGAGTCTGTATTTTAACATTCTGTGAAAATGTATCTGCAGAACCAGTTACTCTTTACTACTTTCATAAACTTTTTTTTTTTTTTTTGCGGTACTGGGGATTGGACTCAGGGGCATTCTACCTTCGAGCTATACCCCCAGCCCTATTTTTTATTCTTTATTTTGAAACCGAGTCTCACTAAGTTGCAGAGTGCCTCACTAGGTAGCTGAGGCTGGCCGCGAACCCAGATCCTCCAGTCTCAGCCTCCCAAAGCAACAAGCCCTTCTTAACATGGGAGGATGAGCAATTTATACTGATTAAGGGCTTATCCTATAAGTGCTATGTGAGATGGTTTATATACATCATCACTGACCTCCACGACTCTGTGAAGTGGTAATACTACACCCAACATACAGCAGAGGAAGCAGGCAAGTTATTTGACCAAAGAGACATTATCTAGTAAGATGAAGAGCCAGGAAAAAGAACCCCATCACACTCTTTAAAAACTAGATTTCTGATGTAATTCAGATCTTTCTTCATTTACCTTCCTGAACCTAATCATCAAACTGTAAATCCTAATCATTCACTCAGTTCATTTATGGAGTGCCTATTCTGCTGAGAGATATTAAATGTGAGGTTAAGAGCACAAGATTCTGGAACCAGACTATTTGTAAGATAATAATAATAATATCCACCTCAGGAAGTTGAAAGAATGACTTTGTTAATACATACAAAGTACTTAGAAAAGTGCTAGGTACGTAGCAAGTCTATATGAGTGTGGCTATTCTGTTGCAGGTATTTCTGCTGAAGAAACTGAGGGCTGAAAAGAAGAAAGTAGATTTTCACTGACCTTAAACTAATGTCTGTTGTAGGTAACTCTCATTCTAAGATATCCTCAGGCTTTTATTTTATTTTTTTTCTTTTTGATATTTTTGGTTCTGGGGATGGAACCCAGGGCCTTGTGCAGGACAAACAAGCACTTTACCACTGAGCTATACCCCCAGCCTGTTTTCCGAAGACACAATCCAAAGCTACAATTAGTATTTCTTCGTTTATATTACTTGCTAATAACAACAGCAACCTGATAAAGACATCTATACTTCTCTGCTTTTTAAAAATCCCTAAGAAAGTCCATAAGTCAGTCTGCTCTAAACCACATACGATTACATATGGCCACCATCATACCTGTATCCTCTGTGCAATGGTCTTGAGATCTATAGGCTCCTTAATTATTGCATAATAGTCTGGATATTGCTGGAAGACAAAAACCCAAGTATGCTCAATGAGTGAAATTATCTAGCTAATGAGAAAACAAGAAGCACACTGACAATCTGTTCTTCAACAAATTCAGTAGCTTTGTGAGATTCACAGCTAAAAACACAGCTGTACAATATATTGTTATATTCAGAGCAAAAGAATGTGATTTTAAGAAGCTTCATGAAATATCCAACAACAGGTTGTAGGAGTTTCTGTTTGGTATTTGATAGTTATCATTATCAATTAACGCACTATAATTGAATGTTTTTAAATTTTTTCTAAGTTCAATCAACTTTTTTTGTTTTGTTTTGTTTTGAGGTACTGGGGATTAAACTCAGGGGCATTCTACCTCCGATCTATACCCCCAGTCCTATTTTTTATTCTTTATTTTGAAATAGGGTCTCACTAAGTTGCGGAGTGCCTCACTAGGCAGTTGAGGCAGGCCTTGAACCCAGATCCTCTGGTCTCAGCCTCCCAAATGCTGGGATTACAAGCATGTGCCACCACCCCGGCTTATTTTCTTTTTGAAAAAGGGTCTTGCTAAGTTGCTGAGGCTGGCTTCGAACCTATGATCCTTTTATCTCAGCCTCCCAAGTACTGGAATTACCGGCATGCACCATTATGCCTGACTAGAGGAAACTTCTTGATGGGCTTATTATAAGCTCTTTTAATTATGCAATATAAATAATATAGTCATATAATATTTCACATAAACATTCATAAGGCTCTATAAGAAATCAGGTTACAAAATTTGTTAGCTTCATGTTTAACTTAATGCTTCTATTTCATGCTTCACTCAAAACACAAATTTTCAAAAAAAAAGCTCTTTAAAACACTTTTTAAATAAAACTATGTGAGAGAAATGAAGCAAAATTATAAGCAATTTCTTGGGTTTTTTTGTTTTTGTTTTTTACGATACTGGGGATTGAACTCAGGGGCATTCTACCTCTGAGTTATACCCCCAGCCTTATTTTTTTTTTTTTTTTTTTGCTATACTGGGGATTGAACTCAGGGGCATTCTACCTCCGAGCTACATCCTCAGCCCTATTTTTTATTCTTTATTTTCAAACAGGGTCTCACTAAGTTGTGGAGGGCCTCACTAGGTAGCTAAGGCTGGCCGCGAACCCGGATCCTCCGGTCTCAGCCTCCCAAATGCTAGGATTACAAGCATGCGGCACCACGCCCGGCTCTCAGTCTTATTTTTTTATTCTTTATCTTCAAACAGGATTTTACTAAATTGCAGAAAGATGTCTCACTAATTAGCTGAGGCTGGCTGTGAACCTGCGATTTTCCTGTCTCAGCCTCCCAACTACTGGAATTACAAGTGTGTGCCACCACACCCAGCTTATAAGCAATTTCTGAATTATCAAATAGTAGCTTATCCCAAGAAGCTGGACATGTTGAGGAATATCCTTGAGGCTTTCACAATGCTAGAGTCATTCACTACCCTTAGTCTCCTATATATAAATTTTGCTCTTCGGACAAAATAACTAAAGCCAAGCAAAAAAAATATTTTTTTTCCCCAGGTGCTAGAAGTTCAGGGGAAGTCAGTCTGTGCTTCTCCCCTCCCTAGCCACTGACAACTGCCATTATACTTTGTCTCTATGGTTCTGACTAGTTGAGGTACTTAATAAAAGAGGAGTCATACAATATTTGTCATTCTGTGACAAGTTTATTTCACTTAGCATATGTTCAGAATTCATCCACATTGTAGCAAGTTCTAGAACTTCCTTTTTAAAACTAAATAATATTCCATTGTTTATATATATAATTTGTTTATCCATTCATCTATCAATGGATATTTGGGTTGTTTCTAACACTAATTCTTTTTTATTTTTTTGGTGATACTGGGTACTGGGGATGGAGCCCATGACCCTTCTACCTCCGGATATGCCTCCAGCCCTATTTTATTTTTTTATTTGGAGACAGGGTCTCGCTAAGTTGCGGAGAGCCTCACTAAGTTGCTGAGACTGGCTTCAAACCTGCAATCCTCCTGTCTCAACCTCCAAAGCACTGGGATTACAGGTGTGTACCACCATGCCCAGCCAATACTCTTTCTTTCTTTTCTTTCTTGCTTTCTCTTTATTTTTGTGGCACTGGGGATGGAACCCAGGGGCATTTTACCTCCAAGCTACAGCCCCAGTCCTATTTTTTATTCTTTAGATTGATACAGGGTCTCACTAAGTTGCGGAGGGCCTGACTAAGTAGCTGAGGCTGGCCTCGAACCAGCATCCTCTGGTCTCAGCCTCCCAAGTACTGGGATTACAAGCATGTACCACCATGCCTGGCTACTAACTCTTTAATGATAAAATAAACACCTAAGCTGAACTTTTAATTTATAAAAGAGAGATAACTTTTTCTTTGCTCAGGAGACAGGGTGAGAGGGAGATAAGTTCTTCCTCCCTTAGTTCTCCTTGATTTCTTTTTACTTTTTTTTTTGTGTGTGTGGCATTGGGGATGGAACCCAGAGGCATTCTACCTCCAAGCTACACCCCAGTCCTATTTTTTTATTCTTTATCTTGAAACAGGGTCTCACTAAGTTGCAGAGGGCCTCACTAGGTAGCTGAGGCTGGCCGCGAACCCAGATCCTCCAGTCTCAGCCTCCCAAGTACTGGGATTACAAGCGTACACCACCACGCCAGGCTCTCCTTGATTTCTTGATGACGAAGAAGAGAGAGACAAATTATGTACTTTCCCACCCTAGAAAGGAAGAGGTTTTCTAGGAAAGTGAGACCTCTTTATCAGGGCTTCTTATGACTTCACTCAAAAGACAATGAACATGGCTACATATTTGACTCACATCATAGCCTATGAAACTGAAAAAATTTCCATGGTCCCAAAATTACTAATTTTCTAGATAAGTACTCTACTATAGCACTTACTCCCAACTGCTTCTTTCTCTACTCCCTGAATTTCTTAAGGACAGGGACCATGACATATTTACCCTTGTGTTCCTGCTATGTGGTTGAAACCTATCATGTCACAGGTGTGTAAGAAGTACTTGTTGCCGGGCGTGGTGGCGCACGCTTGTAATCCCAGCATTCGGGAGGCTGAGACCGGAGGATCCGGGTTCGCAGCCAGCCTCAGCTACCTAGTGAGGCACTCCGAAACTTAGTGAGACTCGGTTTCAAAATAAAGAATAAAAAATAGGGCTGGGGGTGTAGCTCGGAGCTAGAATGCCCCTGAGTTCAACCCCCAGTACCGCAAAAAAAAAAAAAAAAAAAAAAAAAAAAGTACTTGTTTACTAATTAGTGGTATGTATTTTTGCCAGTCACTGACACTATTATTACTTTTTTTTTTCAGAGCTGGGGATGGAACCCAGGGCCTCACACATGCTAGGCCAACGAAGCACTCTACCACTGAGCTACAATCCAAGCCCCAGAACTAGTTATTTACAGATGTGTCTTTTTTTTTTTTTTTTTTTTGGTGGTTCTGGGGATTGAACCCAGAGGCATTCTACCTTAAAGCTACACCCCCAGCCCTATTTTATTCTTTATTTTGAAACAGAGTCTAACTAAGTTGTAGAGGGCTCCACAAGTTGCTGAGGCTGGCCGCGAACCTGCAATCCTCTTGTCTCAGCCTCCCACATACTGGTATTATAAGCATGTGCCACAACGCCCAGCTAAAGATGTATCTTGACTG